>JARJLF010000803.1:0-132080 GCA_029378395.1 Mycena leptocephala
CATGCTGCTCAAGGAGTGCAAGGCAGGATTGGAGCAAAGCCATGCCTTTTTCCAAGTAAGTCACCTAATTGATATTGCACGATTTATTCATAAAGAGGATCTAGATTGAAACCGCCAATGTCATGAGAGACCTTTCAGAGATGAAATAGTGGCAGACCAAAGACGCCAAGAGGTGCTTAACATGATTGAGACTCTCTCTGATGCTACAAGTTCAGACAGAGCATCATCAGTATGAGAACTCCATTATCTCCAGAGTTCACTTATGAATTTGGCACAGATAAGTAGGGTCTATTCGGGCTCCCACAACAGGTGGCATTTCAGCCAACACTTGATGATTATTGACGCTATTTATTCAAAGTTCCAACTCAATCTCCATGCTGCCCTCGGAGCCGAAGATTTTCCATGGGCGAGAGTCGGCTTGAAGACATCCTCCAACTCTTTAACCAAGAGACACCTAGGATAGCGATTTTGGGTGCAGGTGGAATGGGCAAGACCAGCCTAGCAAGAGCTGTTTTGCATCACACTTATATCACGGCCAAATTTGAACAGCACCGTGTTTTTGTTGCCTGTGATGCTGCAGCAACCAAAGTCGAACTAGCTGCACTCATTGGAGCCCACCTGGGGTGAAGCCCGGCCAAGACCTTACCCAAGCGGTTGTCACGCATTTTTCGCACAGCCCTCCATCCCTTTTGATTTTGGATAATCTTGAGTCATTATGGGAATCAAAAGAGTTGCGCAAGGATATTGAAGAATTTTTGTCATTGCTCTCAGATGTTTGTCATCTCGCATTGATGGTACATTCAAATTCTTGTTTTCTTGTGCATTGTATTCAAAATAGATCAGATTACCATGCGTGGAGCTGAAAGACCGGCTAAAGTTCGGTGGACTCGCCCATTTTTGCTACCTTTGAAGCCCCTAGAACAGCCTGCAGCTCAACAAACATTCATTGATACTGCAGATGACAAGCATAATCCTGATGAAGTTGACAAGGTCCTTTCTCTGACGGGTAACATGCCACTTGTGATTAGTCTCCTTGCCAGTTTGGTTGACTCAGAAGGCTGCTCTGCTGTCCTATCCCGGTGGGAGGCAGAGAAAACATCCCTGATCTCAGAGGGCTATGATAGAAAGTCCAACTTGGATTTATCCATCTCACTCTCTCTGTCAAGTCCCAGAATCAGCTCTGAACCTGGGGCACAGGAGCTCTTGAGCCTCTTGTCAATCCTTCCTGATGGACTTTCAGATGTGGAGCTAGTGCAAAGCAAACTTCCAATCAAGGATGTCCATAAATGCAAAGCGACTTTGATTCGTACCACTTTGGCATATGTTGATGAGCACAAGCGACTCAAGGCCTTGGTGCCTATCAGGGAATACATGCAGAAGGTCCAGCGGCCAGGGGATCACCTCATCCAGCCTCTTCTCATTCACTTCCAGGAGCTACTCGAGTTCTACATGACATATATTGGAAACTCGTTAGGTTCTCAGGCCATTGCTCGCATATCATTAAATCACTCAAATATCCTCAATGTTCTTCGAAATGGGCTCCGCCAGGGTCATCCAGACCTAAAGAATAGTATTTACTGCACATGCCAGTTAAACTCATTCAGTCGGGTTACTGGGGGTGGGACAATTCCCTTGATGGACCACATTCAAGATATCTTTCCACATCCCCCTGACCATCGATTGGAGGTTTACTTTACTACCGAATTATTTCAGTCATGGTCGTATCAGCCAATTTCAAATGCGGAGACACTGATCGCCCAAACTCTACAACATTTTGATCACTTTGATGATCCAGATATTAAATGTGTGTTCTCCAACAATACTGGTTTCTTCAGAGACTTACGCCTTTTCTCCAGGTAGAGGTTATGCGGCAATTGTCACTATTACATGGCTCACAATCATGACATCCCGATTGCCATAAAGTTCTGTGAGAGGAGCCTGTCTGTGTCTGGGAACGTGAAGCTGCAGTCTCACACATTGTACTATCTTGCATGGTGCAAGTGGCGTCTTGGTGATTATTCTGCAGCCCAAAGACATGCATATGAGGCCAGCGGCTGGCCAGAATATCTGCCGATTTATACATGGAAGCACAGGCACTACACATTGATGCTATGTGTTCAACTGCACTGGGTACCTACAAAAAAAGTATTTTACTCTGCAACAGGGCAAGAGACCTTTTGGCCCTTTGTGGCATTTCTGGTGATGTATTGGACCGCACCATCATGAACGCTCAGGCAGAAGTGCACAGGTGCAAGTCAGAATATATGGAGGGTCATAACATCTATACTTGGATCCTTCAAGAAGCTCCTCCAAATAAGGACCAACTTCGGCGTGCCTGGGACCTACTAAATATCTCTGAGATTGGTGTGTCTAGTGGACTAACAGATGATATTCAGAGGAATATTGATATAGCAAAATCAATATTCACCGCCATAGAAGATCTCAGAGGAGTACAATATTGTGATATTGTCCAAGCAGAGCTGAATCTCAGGGAAGGAAAAATGTTGGTGGCTAAAGCATTGTTTGAGGAAGGCCTTAGAGTATCTCGAGGAAAACATACTGATATTGTGTCTCTCTGTCTGGAGAACCTCGGTAATGTCAGTAGCTGGGGGGCAATTGATCTGATGCCTACCTGGACAACAGTGTTCCTTGCACATTCTCTGAAGGTCAAACAAAATCTAGAAACCCACAAGGCTCTGCAATTCTTGGGAGATGTCTTCCTTACTCAGGGTGATGAGAGTACAGCCATCAACTTGTTTACCGTTGCTCTGGATGGGTTCACGTATATGGATGTTCATTCTAGCAGGGCCGAATGCATGCTCCGGCT
This sequence comes from Mycena leptocephala, assembly GCA_029378395.1. Taxonomy (NCBI): domain Eukaryota; kingdom Fungi; phylum Basidiomycota; class Agaricomycetes; order Agaricales; family Mycenaceae; genus Mycena; species Mycena leptocephala. The sequence goes on from JARJLF010000803.1 coordinate 2,828, forward strand.
TGGAGACATATCAAAAATGCGTAGTGACTTGTTCAAGGCAGTAGGGCTTTGGGAAACAGCCAGACCACTATTTGAACGGTCATTACAGATGAAACAAGTTCAACAGATTGATGAAAGGCTGGGTCGTATCAGCAAAGATATGTTGGAGAAAGACAGGAGCAACCTAGCTCACTTGGCCGAGCTCAATGCACTCTAGGAGCTTGGAGAAGTTGGATGAGGACCATGAAAGGCAGTTGGTCCCATCGCAATCTGATTTTCTTGTCATGTCAATATTATCTTCTCATATGATTATTTATGTAGTTAATCTACTAGCATGCCTGTTTGTAGTACTGGTTTGAAAAGAATAACTCTATTTATTCTAATTTTGACTCATCAACGCCATCTGAGTACCCACACCGGGTCTATTCACCCTTTTGCAACAGCTCGAACTGTGAACTCATCCAGTGTTCGTCCAAAGGCTAAAGGCTTTAAAGCTGAAGGCCTTAAATAAGGTCTTAATCAACCCCTCAATGCCTGACGGCATTAGGATCTATCCTACCTACCTTCCATAGGGAGTTACGATCGATCCTAACCTACAATTGTAGGCGCTGTAGCAAAGGATCAATCCTATCTGCCTCTCAACAAAAGGATAGGATCAATCTACACTGACCTGAGTTTAGGGGCCTTACTGGGTACTCGTAAAGCCAGACATACATTGCGTGTCACCAGGGCGAGCCCTCTTAGGCCCCTTTTCTGTAGGTAAAAGGGGGGCCTAAGGGGCCCCATCCGCCGCGCGGATTGTAGTCAACATTTAGTCAATAATTAGTCGTGTTCCCCATTCGGTTAAATCTTGATGCCAACTCCGAGTCTGATATCTACGCCCGCTGCTGGTGGCGAGGTCGGCGGTGCGCCATTCACTTGCCTGCGGCACTTCCACAGCATTGCAAGGATCCAATGTGGCTGTTTTCAGTGTACTACCTGTCCATTGCATATTTCATCATTGATTGGTTTCAACCACTGTTTGAACACAGCTCGAAGAAAAAAGAGTGCTCGAGGAGTTGAACTCAGAGCCTCAACGATTATGTAAGCATTGAGTGAAAGGTAAACCAGCTGCGCCATAGGACCAATGTCACCCATCAAAGAAGTACACAGGTCAGCCTGCCCGATTGCTTCCGTTGACAAAAAACTTCCAAGTCCAGGACACATTGTGTTCCTCTTGGATACCTCCTGGGGTGTTATTTGGCTTTCTACTGTCATCCAACTGTAACACAATAAATATCAGGAACCTTTCATTGTCTCTGTTAGTTCAATGGTGGTTTGAAGAAGTAGTGGCTGTGGTGTAAATCCCATCATGGTGAGGTGGATATGAGGTGCTCAGATAGTGGATGAGATCCAGGCTAAAACCACCGTTCTGGAAGATGGCTGAACAGCCAGATGAATCAGCTTGAACCTAATACTGATGCGCACACTGAGAATTTAATCAGAGATGGAATCTCCTGGTTCCATTTAATCACCAGTCCGGATTAACATAATATAGATCTGTTTAAGCTATCTGTTTTGGCATAACCGAGATCTGTTCGACAGGAAAAACTTTGTCGTTCACATACAATATGCAATGTCATTTACTTGTATTACACAGTACTGTATACACGGCCCGTTAATAGACCGAAGCGATGTTTTTCTTGTGTTCAGGAAATTTAAGATGCCATGTCAGACCCGCATATAAATAGAGACTCCACAGCTAAGATGGACTGGGTAATTTCCGCAGTTTGGTGAACCTTCACAAGCATGGATGCGCGGGATGTGGTTAATGGATTTTGGTTCAATATGTTGCAGGTTTGCCAAAATGATTATGTTCTCTGAGGTAGCTGTTGCCTTGTTTTCAGGAGGTTGTGTGTTCGAAGCCGGCGGTGTGTAACCCTTTTTTTCTTCGTGATGAACATTGTTCATTCCGTTTAATCAGTCTCTTTATTGAAACAATGGTTAAACACATACCATCCCTGATTGATCCGAACCCTCACAGCCCTGCCTTGGCGGGCAGCGCAGGACCGTTTAAACAAATCAATGATCAAACCAGTTTATGCGTTAGACGCCCGTTTACTAATCAAACTTCATATAGATTCTTTATGTAGAAACTTTGCCGTGCTGTTGAAATTAGTCCCGCAACAGAAAGTTCAACAAGGGGTGACCATGGGGAGCATACCAAGCCAACAAAATGAGTTCGGTGGCGTTTGGTGCGCATCCGGGATGCAGAGGTACGCAACGAAAGTCTTTGCAGAGGAGGTTCTCCGTTCGATTCGGGGCCGAGCTATAAATGGGCTGTCCAATCTTTTTGTAAAACCCCGGTCAGCCATTGTCACATTCTCCGGTGATGCGTTGAACCTGAAATATGAGTTGTATCCACCAGGGAGTTTGTGAAAGTGTATACTCGCGGCAAGGAGGAAGAGATAGACGTAGTGCTGGCCAAAAATATGATATGAAAATTTAAATTTTGAATATATTCAAGTGAATACAGATATGCTACGGCTCTGGAGGCTCCATCTGAATATGAATAACCGTTGGGAGCAATCTGGAAAAAAAAAACACAGGGTGGGGTGCAGAATTTTTGATAAATTGTGTCCGGGACTCCGCGTTTATGATGTGAGATACCGGTGAAGTGTGGAGATGCAAAGGATAGTAGGCGTTTATTCGTGGGAGTCTGAGTAAGTGATCCCATGACTCTGGAGGAGGTTGCTGAGTGTCTGCACCCTCGTTTTCCAGATTTCCTCCTCCCGTGTCAACCGTTCCACGGCATCCTCCAGCTCCTGCTGGTGCTTTAATTTCCGCTTGCGGCTGTGACGCGCAGCCAGCCTATTCTGACGACGTTTGTACCGGAACTGCTCCTCGTGGGTTGCATTGGGGGCTAAGGGCTCTTCACTGAGTCCATCCTCCTCCTCGTCTGAGGGCTGAGATGGTGCTTGTATCGAGGGGTGCACGCCATGAGCATCTAGCCGAGACGAAGGGTGTGAAGACTGAGAACTTCCGGCGGAGTGGTGGCCGTCCGCGTATAGCAGTTCAGTTTCGCTCACTGTACTGAAGTCTGGGCAAGCAATGCCATGGCTCCGGAGCAGGCTGCTGAGTGTCAGCGCCCGCGTTTTCCAGATCTCGCTCTCCCGCGTCAGCCGATCCACTGCATCTTCCTGCTGCTGGCTGGTACATTAATTTCGCTTGCGGCTGCGGCGCGCAGCCAGCGTATTCTGACGGCGTTTGTACTCAATCTTCTCCTTGTCGGTTGCGTTGGGGGCTAAGGGCTCTTCACTGAGCTCATCCTCCTCCTCTTCTGAGGGCTGAGATGAGCTCCGCCTTCCGAAAAAGGCAGGGACTCCGATCTCCTTTCTCGAAGTGCGGGACGGAGTGGTGTATGTCCGGGGCTGCATGTGGGTATCCGAGATGGGCACCGTGCCATCATGAGGGTCGCGTTTCCGAAAGGCTATCGAAGGGTGGGTGCGCTGAGGACCGGCCATCGATATGGGGCCGGGGGAGTAAGAAGAAGAACCGCTGGCTGAGGCAAATTGAAGCTCTTGGACCAGCGGAAGACTTCTGCCTTGTGAACTTGTCGGGAGCTCTGGGGGTAGCTCTGGGAGGCGCCCTGACGACGTATAGCTACGCAAATATTCGCCCGCAAGTGTGGAAACAAGTACGCCCTTAGCCAAGTCGAGATTGCGCACGGACAATCGGTTGGGAGAAAGTGCCGGCCGGCGGAAAGAGTCATCATTTGGTATAGACAGGGTGTCAGGACCATTTTCTGGCAAAAGAGAAGATGAGAAAACTATTTGAGTTTCCGAGGACTTCTCTGCTGAAAGTAGTGCAGCCAAATCTGGCAAGAATAGTGCGTCGTCGGTTGCAGGTTCATCGGTGGGGAAATTATCGGCTGGGGTACGCATTTCCGGCTCTATTTGTACGAGGAAAAAGGACCCTGATTATTGAGATGTACCAAGGTTAGAGAGATCCGACTTGGGAAATCAAACTGACCATTTTCTTCCATCGCTAAGCACCGATCACATATTTGATGTAATTAATCAGCTGCGGTTGGTTCACCATCCTGAAGATGGTCAGCTCAAGGGTCAGATGAAATGAAGCATCAACGAGGAAACATACGCCTCGAAGAATACCACGCCAGTCATCATCGTGGCTCATCACAACCTTTGCATTTGGAAACTGGATGGATCAGGTTCAGTGGGCAGAGGCGGTGCATGTGGTTGCAGATACCTGGCGGAGTAGGTACTCGTTGATCACTTGAGATGGGTGAAAAATCTAGGGCAGATGAACTCCATGGTCGTCGTTTGAATGCAGGAACGTACCTGCGAGATTGGAGGAAATTCGGATACATCGACACCGTCCAGATCTTCGATTCGCCCGGCGGACTGTTTCCCTCTGTTCGATGTGCTGCCTCCAAGGAACCCAGGAGACCATGAGAATGAAAATCCTTGCGATGCGTACGACACAAAATCATTGCCCGAGCTTCCTAACCGCGAATCCTCGATTTGGCAAATTTCAACATTTTTGAACAGGCGCCCCCATATCCCGGTTCCAAGTGAAATGGAGAATCCGGTTATGAAGACTGTTTGGTTGAGACCACATAGACCCCACTGGTTCTGGTGCACCGCACAAGGCACAGCGTTCTGAGGAGGACTGCCGTTGGCAGCGATAATTCCGGAGGCTTTGGTGGTGGCAGGGCCCGAGGGTGTCCAACGATACGCAACATCCGCATCCGGGATAAATGAGAGCGGGAATGTGGTCTGGGTTGGGACTTCTTGGAACACAGCCATACCCCACTGCGAACGTGACTTTTCAAAACCGGTGACAAGATACAGGGAGCCGTTGGCGAGTCCCCGTCCTCTGGGGCCATTGATATATTCATACCATCTTTGCGCATTCTCGGCTGCATATAGTCGCATGGCTTCAAGATTTCGGAGTTTCTCCACGTGCGATCCATGTGGAAGGGCCAATACAGCGCCACATGGGGCATTACAGTTGAACCTGAAATCTGCCCAGGGAATCTCGCTATCGGTGGGTAAGTATCGACTGTGTCATCCACGGCACACATACCCTGAGTCTGAGCGATTGCGCCTCCGCACACGAGGGGTCGAAACAGAATTCCCTGGCTCGAAATCTTGCTGGACGATGTCTCTTTGAATGTAGCGTGGCAAGGGGACAAAGCCGTCTGGTACGCTGCTCAAGTTGATTGGATCATCTGCATCAAGATAAATGTTGAAGAAAAAATCAAATATTCCGTCCGTTGTGACGCTGCCGACATCGCCGATTGCCACGCCTTCCCGCCGGTACTCTTGTGGAAGAGTATCCTGAGGTCCAGGCACGAATAGAGGAAATCCGCGACCTCGACACAGCAACTGGCGACAATAACTCCCGCCTTCGGTTTCTACAGCAACCGGTACGTCCAGTGAATGCGACGAAGTATTTCCACCTAACAATAACTGAAGGGATAATCAGAGATGTGGATAACGGATCCAAGCTGTCCTCACTTCTGTTGACTCTTGTGCTTGGACTATCAATGATCAGTGAGATGCGTTCTACGGTGTAACTCAGATGCTTACCCATGGACGGTGGGGCCAACGAATGTATATTCATATTCCCCATGACATGAGTGAAATGAGAGCCGTGAACGCTAAAACCAGCCGCATTTTGAAACATTTGTGCAGGACTGAAAATGATGAATCTCTGCGATCGTATTCTGGAGCAGGACATACCCCTGCGCCGCTGGATTGGACTCGTTATTCGATGTAAGAGAGTACGGATCCTCCATGGCCGAATCGGATTAGACGTTTTTCGGGGAGCGCAGGAGATAGTGAAGAAGAAGAGACTTTTTCTTGGCGCCTCTTATGCTGTGCACTTTATGACATTGCACTGACACAAAGGCGGTTTTTCATGACGGCTCAGGTCATCTGGCCATCTAGAGGCTGTGTTTTCGCCAGAGAATCAAATGAACTGCCAGTGCCCGCTGAAGAGCACACGTCGAGTGCGCACGATGCTCAACACGTAACAGGGTATTAATCTGTCGTATATCAGTATAGAAGCTTATAGCAGATCCTTATCAGTCCTTGTGACCAGACGACTGCGGTCCTCGACGCCAATGCGGACAGCCCGAATATTATTCACTACATTGAGACCCTCCGTAGTCAGACTCTGATCCTGTTCACGGAGCTCAGACTACCTACAGCCGTAGTCAGACGTAGTTGCGGTAGCCGTCCACGGAGCTCGTCTTACGGCACGTAATCAGGCTGTGCCTACGTCTGATTACGTTGGCCTACTTTGTCCTACGTCTTCCTACCCCATCAGTAAAACTACTGTAGTATTTAAATCACTCCTCCCGGGCTGTGAGCTGTGACCGCAAGATTCGAACTTTGGGTTTCGAAGATGGGGGGATTTGGCCGTGACATCTAAAAAAATTTCGAAAATCCATTGGAGATTGTCGGAACAGCTCTGAGACCTTCAGAAATTGCCAAAAAGCACCCGACCATAATCAGATAGGGAGGTCGCCAATAACTGGTGGAAATCAATCGGGTTACAAAGCAATTTTTTTACACCAATCCCGCCACCGTCGCGACAATCCTAATGAGCGTGCTTCCCGACATTCTGAGGATCCCTAAAGGACGGGGGAAGTGCTCGTTGCTGGCCCGTGACCGACCATCGTCCGACCCCATCAAACTTCAGCTGAAACACGTCTGTACGCACCGCGCGCGCGAAAAATGGGTTTTTTGGTGCCTTTTTCGCCGATTTCGTGACTGGTTTTATACCTTTGAAGATCCCTGGGCAGATCATCTGCGGACGAGTGGCGGATCATCCGCCGACCAAATATCAGCTTTAATAGTTTCAATCTGCATATCAGCTCCAGCTGAAATGTAAACTGAAAACTATGATTTCGGTTACACTGGAATGTGTTATGAAAGCTGGGATTTCAGTAGTACACCTGAAATACTAGGTTTCGGATGCACCTTTTCGTTGCACCGAGACGGTAAATTTCGGTTTACAATTTTGGTGCATTTGTTTTGCAATCTGACTCCTGAGATTTCAGCCCCATTTCAGCTTGTTCAAACCCAATTTTATTCTTGTAGTTTAGATTACAATTTCAGATGTACTATTACGCCCAATGGGTGTGGATTTGCACAATGGGTGTGGATTTCGCATTTTTCTCTTTCATTTCTTCCTCTTTTCCCCCGGAGTTTTTCGGGATAGTTACATGTACATGTTGGCTATGGATATATGAAATAACTAAGGGATACGAAGAGGGAAAGCTAATGAGAAAGGGTTGCCAATCCATCAAGTCAAGGGCTATTTTAGGAATTGCCCTCGTTCTGAGTCGCGATCGCTTCCCCAGTCCTCGGAAAATTCAAGCACACTTTCAGATCTAATTGAATACTTTCTGCGTCTTCAAATTCTTTTTCCGAAGCAAAGTTGTTGTGTACTGAGACTAAGTGTGACAGTACGTGACAAACTCACGGCTACGATCATTTGTGACATTCCTTGATGGGACGCACTTTTTCCTAACAGCACACAGAACTCGTCCCGCAGGGAAAAATGTAGGGAGACAGAAGGTACTGTATAATTTCATTCAACTCGTCGGTTACGCGTCACAGAGGGTGTTGACGGCGACGAACTTTGGTCAACATCACACGTCACCAGGGCGGTTGACGAATTGGTTCTAAGGTTCGCGTTTTCCTCCAAAAGTGTTGTGTACCCCAAGAAAATTCCTTAAAATATTCCAGTTACATGCGAAGCTCGAGGTTAGACTTTAAAACATATTTCTGGGGGATTCCAAGCTCACAGCTATCGTTTCCAGTCAAAATCAATCGCGAAACAAGGAGAAATTGAGGTAAAACTGCATTTTGGGCCATATGGTGTTGTGGAACCCAAATGGGCGTGGAAAAAGGCTTTGAACAAGCTCTGGAGTGGACTTGATCATTCTGGACAAATGTGGGGGTCTGTCGAAATTTTAGTCCGTCGCACTCAAAATCGGCCTTGACGAATTGACGAATTGGTTCAAGATGTCACGCGTCACACCCCCTGTCGAATTGAATGAAAATATACAGTATTAAATTAGACCTGAAAATGTGCTTGAATTCTCTTGAGGGCTGGGGATGTGACCGCGAGTCAGAACAAGGGCAATTCCTAAAATAGCCCTTGACTTGATGGACCGGCAACCCTTTCTCATTAGCTTTCCCTCTTCGTATCCCTTAGTTATTTCATATATCCATAGCCAACATGTACATGTAACTATCCCGAAAAACTCCGGGGGAAAAGAGGAAGAAATGAAAGAGAAAAATGTGAAATCCACACCCATTGGGCGTAATAGTACCTAATTCACGAATATCAGATTGACTTTCGGCCCGGTTTTTGTGTAACTCCAAAGTTGGTATTTGGAGTTGAAAGTCCGGCCACACTAAATTTGGTGTGATTATGTTGTCGACTCGTAGTATCCTTTGGCACATAGTGATAGTAGGTTGTTCATTCTGGTCCGCATGGTGCAATGTAACAAATACATTTCCGGTTACTTTCTGTGATGACGAGTAGATTGGTACCTGTTTCAGGTCTATATGGATCTTGTCAGTGATCGCCCAAGGCCTTAAAACTCCAAGCCCTTAACAAGGCCTTGGCGATTTTCGGCCGGAAGTTCCGCCCTTGGCCAAGCCTTAGAGCATCACGTGAATATCACTATGTCATTTATTTTTCCCATCTTTTCTTCTCCGTCGATGCGGCAATGCCGCGCGCTATTGTTCGGCGGGGCAGAGAAACGCAAGCCATCTGCACGGGTCATAGAAGAGGAAGAGATCTTGATGCAGGAACTGGCAGACAAAGAGGAGGATGCGCGTCCCGACAACAGCGCCATTGAGATTGACTCGGATGAGGAATATCAATAGACAAGACATGCCTTCGCTTCGCTCCGGCGTAGGTGTGGACTGTCCCATGTTGCAAGGCCACCAAACCGCCATCTTAAAATTACCTTAAGATCGATAGTCTGTTGGTTACCGCGCTCTGATTACCGTTGCCGCCCCTTATTATATAATCCATCCGTTTTGGGAACTCACGTGCTGCCATCACTGGGCCGCCCAAGCTAATGAACAACGCGCAAGTCGAACAAGGACGCGTTTTTCACCAATGCGGACGCGTATAATCGTCTGAAAAAGCATTCTGAAGGTCTTCGGCACTTTTAGCAACAATATCTATGCTCTGCATGTCGTGTTCAGCCACCGAAACCAAGTCGCACACTGTAACCGTACACTCTGTATGTGGCTGGTTCATTCGGGCTCAACGCGATGTGCTTCAAAAGTCTTCATTACAATTATGTGGTGAGATGGGGTCACTGATACCAGTGATGGTGATCACGTCGGGTAGTCGGTAGACTCGGTACATCAAAAGCACGTGTAGACGCGTACTTTTGTTGACGCGCTGTCCGCGCGCATCCTCCTCTGATGGCTCCGTCCCGAGGACAACGCTGGCAGACCCCCCGTGGGCATGCGATCATTCAACGCATCGTGAAGGCGAAGATTCCGGGATGGAAGGACGGCCTCTTCCGTTGGCAGCTCATCATCGTCGCGTGGATTCTCGATGGCGAGGAGGTTCTATGTGTTACCGCGACAGGCGATGGGAAGTCGGCACTCTTCACGGTGCCCATCATTGTCCTCCTTGAAGTCGCGGCGAATCCAGCCGTGTACCCCGGCTTTGTTAATTATAGACAACCTGTCGGCATTGTGATTTCACCCACCAAAGGCCTCTCGGCAAACATGGTAGGTCATCTATCCCAATTTGTGGAAGTAAACTCCGCGGTTTAAACTTACTTTACATTCCAGATTACAGAGCTTTCCGGCCACGGTGTAAAAGGTCTAGCATGCACAAGCGAGACACTTACGGAAGCTCGCAAGAGTGGTCGCAATCTCGGCGAAGAAATTGCCCAATGCAAATGGCCTATCGTCTGTATCGATCCCGAACACTTAATGGAAAAGCAGTGGGAACGGATTACTGATTCTGAGCTGTTCCGTGAGAACCTTGCCTTTATTTGCGTTGACGAAACTCACTTGATTGACGAATGGGGCGATGAATTCCGGCCGTCCTTTCGCCACATCGGACCATTCATCCGAGGCCGTCTTCCCCAGCACATCTCTGTCTTCGCTCTCACTGCCACTCTTCAGCCCGGCCCTCCGACGCGTTCCATTTGCCGTAGCCTCGGATTCCAGAAGGATATGTTCCATCTGGTGCGGCGGTCGAATGAGCGCCACAACATTCAATTCCTCCTCTCCTCTCTCACCCACGGCCTCGGTGGCGACATTTTTCCCGACCTCTTGCAGTATTTGAAGGACAATCGCAAATCCATCATATATTGCGCGACTATCGAGTTATGCTGGCGCGTCTACATTTACCTCCTACGGCTGCTTCCTCCGGGTCCACAGCGGCTCAGGAGAGTGCGTCTCTATCACGCAATGTGCTGGGAGGACGAGAACGAGCAGACTGTTAGGATGATTCGGGACGAACCCGACTGCCAAGTCGTCGTGGCCACCGTCGCGTTCGGCCAGGGATTCAATATCAGGGTCCTGCTCGATAGCCTGATGTTGGGGGTACCCAAAACTGTCGCACAAACCCTTCAACAGGCCGGCAGGGTGGCCCGAGACCAGGTATCGAATGGGCGGGCCATCGTTTTCGTTCAATCGACCGCGTACAAGTCGGCGGAAAAATATCTGGCACTAGGTAAGGATGGAATCTGGATTTCTGTCTCAAAATACTAATTGCTGCGACCGGAAGACCCTGCGCGCCGGGCCAAGGCGAAACAAAATAGCAAGAGTTTAACAACAATGAATAACGAAAAAGCGCTCATGCTCACGGTCAAGGATTGCCTCATCGCGTTTTTTAACAAGATGTTTGGCAACGGCGGCGAGACGGCACTTCTCGACTGTATAGAAGGGAAGCGCCGTCTGCCATGCAGCAATTGTCTGCCGCATTTCATTGGCCCGCTATTTTTCCCTCCATCTCCTCTCCCAATCGATGCCCCACCCCTCGCTTCTTTCCCATCTCCAGATATTCAACCCTCTGCTTCAGCCCCGTCGCCTCGGGCATACCTAAAAAACCACGCAAATTGACGAAAGCCATGCGGGTGGCCGCTGACACAGAGCTCCGTCTTTTCAAGGAGCGTGTACACAAGGCCGAGCGCGACCGAGTTTCGCACGGATATACCCCAGCGTCATCGTATCTTCCCAATCTAGCTATAACATCCATCCTAGACAACTTCCTCACCATTTCCACAGTCGACGGACTCACGACAATCATCCCGAAGTGGAAACACCATCACCGGCACGGCACCGCTCTTCTCGAACTCATCCAGCGTCTGCAGGCGACTTTTGCGGCCGAGTTTGAGGCGGCACGGCTGCAGAAAAATGCGACCAATCGCGCGAAGGCAAGGGCCAAGCGCTGCGCAGATCTCTCGGATGAAGAAATGCCCGAGGAAGAGGAGGATGAAATGCTCGAGGACGATGCAGCTGCTGCCGTGGCAGATGAACCCGCCGCACTCTCCAAGCCCACGACTCGCAAGCGCAAGGCGCTTGAAGATACGACAAACGAGGAGCCGCAGTCCAAACGGCCTCGGGCACCACTGCTGAGTGCTGCTGCTGTCGCACAATCGTTCCGCCCTCAGTATACTACGCGCACGCGCAGTCGTCGTTCGGATCAAGAAAATATATTACTGTAACTAATTTTGTTCTTCGTCTGTACTGTACTCGTCCTCCTCACTCACAAAATCGTGATCCATTTCCTCCTCCTCGCCTTCCGACGCGTTTTTTGCCTCCTCGTCCAATGATTCTGACTCGGTGTCATCAGTAGCGCGGCCATATTTTCCTTCAGGGCCGTCGTCGAGTTCCTCTTCATCCAGATATTCCAAACCATGAATTCCTACATCCCCCTCATCGTCCGTGACATCCCCGTCGTCGTCTCCATTGTCTTCTTCGTCGCTGTCCTCAGGGAAAGGGTCCGGGAATAAGTCTGGGTTGTTGATGGCGTATTGAATCATACGTTCCAGCTCCTGTACCTCATCTGTGGAGGTCGTAAGCACTGGGGCATTACCAGACTGCTGAAGAACATCAATCATAATATCCGAGTATGCAGTGCTCTGCTCGATAAAATGATCCATGCGGCCATCCTCCAAGCGTTGGTAGCCTCGCCCGAAATAATTTATAGCTGCATGTCCCATGGTGCGACCGGGTCGGAATAAATGGAGCTCGTCTTCTTTGTGCATGCGGAGCAGCTGTTGAAATTCATTTCGCAAATGAGGTGCCCCGTGTGTCTTGCTTCGATGCTTGAGTTCAAAAGCTTCTTCAATGTGCTCTTTGAACCGCAGGAAATGGAAGACGTTCGGGGCGAGGGTATGGCGGTAGAAATGGTCATCAAAATCACCTCCTTTGTGATCCACCAGTTCTTCCAACCATTTGTTGAAACCTTCCTGAGTGAAGTCGCACTCCGTCCATTTTTTCCCGCTCAAATTGAGGAGCCAATTGTTGAGCATGGCCTCAGAGAAATCCTTTGACGACTCGTACCGGTGCAAACAGTACGTTTCAAGCAGGTAGCTTGCATAATTGCGGTTGGATGATCCCGAGAAACAGAGAATCCATATCTACGCAATAGTTAGGCCCACTTGCAGAAAAATACAAGTTTCGACGAACTTTCATGATCTCCCAAAGTCGTCCGATTTCTCCATCTGGGACAGCGTGGGCCGCTATCACCCACCAGCCCATATCCTGCAAAAACAAACACTCATTTGCGAGTGTGCGATCACCCGAGAAATCTGGGGCTTCTGTATGCATGGACTTCTTATCTGATTTTTTCTTCTTCCTCCCTGTCTCCTCGGAGTCCGAAAGATTTTCTTCCGGTGCCTCTTCACCTGGTTCGATAAATGTTTCCGGCTGAGCACCGTCGACTGGCTCATCAAGATCAACGGTATCTTCCTCGGTCAGCTCATGTTGCGTATTTGGGTCGGTTGGGGCGGTCCACGGCGTCCCACGGGGAATCTTCATTTCTTCGCTAGCGGAGTCGGAGAAATCGCGGGAGAGCGCTTGATGATACGCCTCCTGAGACGCATAGCGACGAACTAGGTTCCGGGCATTTGCCCACAGGTATCGAGATCTGGCGCTGCTGAAGTTTCAAAATAAGTAAGGATGTCGCTGGCCCCGAAGTGAATGCTAAAAAATATTGGGCTGGTGAGATTTTATTCTAGTGCACTAAGTGAAACATACCGCCAGCAATCGAGTACTCGAGCTTCAAAAAACAGTGTCATACTACGAGAGGTAGGCCAGAAATCAACCTTTTTCAAATCACTTGGCCGTTTCGCACCGGCAGCGGTCGCGCTCTTTGATAATGCGGCAGGGTCTTTTGCGGTTGCGGGGCCATAACAATTGCTGGAGATTGCATTGAGCTGGGTCCACCGCGTATGCCAGATTTCGGGGCCAGGTGGAACACGACTGCGGAAGGCTTTGTAATGACTTGGATGGGCTGACAGATATTTTTTAATCCGCCACATCGCAGCAATGGATGCGCCATCGCCACGAGGTGTAATAATAAGTCCCTCCATGGCTTTCTCGTCCAGTCCCATCTGCTTCTCGAAATCGAGCATGGCACGCAGCATACCCGATGTTTCCGTTTCTCTTTCACCATTTGTCCCAAGTGCTTGGACCACAGTCTTGCGGCCACGACGGAGTCGGTGTTTCGTCATTCTTTCGGAATTGAAGGCGGCTTCTACAGCCTTGCGAAGGCGTGCGAGTTGGGGAATGAATGTAACAAGAATTCGCACCCAGTGCAATGCTGTCAATTCGTGAATATAATCCCAATCGATGTCGTCGCACAATGACTCGGTTGTCATCTGCTTGCGCTCCTGTTTCATAACGCGATCGAGATGATCCTGCAGATTGAAAGCTCCCGGTGCACAGTCCTCGAGTAATATCGCTGTCGCAGCACACCCCACTTTAAGAACATCCTGCCGGCCGAGACGGAGGTCTCGTTGGCGACAGAATTTCTGCACGTTGTCGAGGACATATTGCCATCGCATCTCACCAACCGCTACTCCTTCTGCGACCGATTCGCGCAGTTTGGTCAAGCCTGAGTCCGTCAATGAATTTAAACAGGCGCGGGCAGTCGAATCGTGGACAGTGAACCCAAATCTGCTGAAGATCCTCTTCTCATCAACGTGGGATTTACAGGCAAACTGCCAGACAGCAAGGGGAGCGCAAGATAGCCGCTCGCATATCGATTCCGAGAGAGTACGAAGCTGCTGATGGCGCCAACTTGAATCTGGAATTTAATTAAATAAGCATCACATCGAGTTTAATTGAAACTACACACCGTTGTATGGGGTCGTCTCTGCCGAAGCACGATTGCCCCACCCTTTGTAGGAGCGGACATCATCTCAGTAAGGTACCATGGTACGCTTCCGCGTCTCGCTATTTGGCCGCCATTTTGGGAATGCTCAGATTTTCGGTGAGTGTTTCCCAGTCGGCAACAACAGCATCCTTTACGCGTCCATTAGTAGAGGCTCGCATTTGAGTGGTATCGGTTGGATCCGTCGGGTCATTTTTTGTAAGGCCTCCAATCTGCTTGCGGGCCTCCTTAGCCACCAGGACCAATGCCCAACTCGAGAGACTGGGACGTGCGAAGGATATGTCCGTATGGGGAGTCTGGTGTGAAAATGCAAGGTCGCGCTCTTCAGTGTTGGGGGCCGGCTGGCTCTGGCGATGATTGTATATGAGCTCGATTATGTGGCCCACTTTAACGTTCGCTTTCCCTCCGAGAAAGTGGGTGACCATTGTTCTATGGCGTTTCGTGCGGACATCTTTCGTGCCGTGCGGGCGATGGTAGAACAAAAGTTCGAGAAAGTTGCCCAGCCCATCGAGATCGTTTGTGATGTGACCTAAAATATTGTGCATTTTTTCCCATTTGCTTTTACGAGGTGCGCGAAGCCTTTGCTGTGTAGACGGAGGCAAGGTGGGAGGAGAGCAGGTGCGGGAGTTTGAGGCGGAGGCCGTGAACTTTTAGGACGGGGAGATGGCTGAGAATAGAAGTCGTCTGGGTCGAGGTGATGGAATTCCATTGTATATGAAACTATTTCAGGATGGCGGCTTAAATATTGGCTGGGACGAGTCAGTGATCGCGATTTCGAGTCATACGGCATTGGATCATACCTACTGTGATTGTTCTGCAGTATTCCAGCGGAAAAGCAACAGTAGATGGATCCTAAACACGATACCGTGCTATTGCGCCCCCCGAATTTGCAGAAAACGCGTTGAACGCGTGATGGCGCGTCCAGATAAATGAATTGTTTGCACATGTGTCTCTTATGATGGTAGCACGTGTGTTCCCAAAACGGATAGATTATATAATAAGGGGCGGCAACGGTAATCAACACGCGGTAACCAACAGACTTCAGAACGAGGTTGCGAGTGGGAAGTCAGTAAAAGAGACTATAAGATCGATATATTCGGCAGATTTATGGTTCTTCCGTGCGGAAAAGTGTATTGAGAAATGGTACACAAAAGGCCGACTAATTCGTGCAAAGTATCTATGTACAGACATATGTGCCATAAATTCAACAGTCGAATGCGCGACCCTCAGCCGTAGTTCCAGGCTACTACATAACATGCCGCTCCTGGGATCAACAACTGAATTCAGAATGATGGATTGAGAGGTAAGTACCCATTCATGAACGAATAGGGCCAGAGTGTTGAGCGCGAGCACATATGAAATTACATTGATAGTTACTCGCTTGTGGGCCTTCAAAAATTAAATGAATTGTGGCGTGGGCCTAGGCATGCATGAAGTAGATAGAAGGTGTCGAGACTACAAAACATTGATTAGTAACTTAAGTAGGAAAGCGAAACGTGTGAAGTAACTCACCAACGATGGATGCGGAGACGAAGCGCCCAAGCTTTATAGGGATCTGTCAGTAGCGAACGCAATGGTTACCATGATAACAGAGCTGACCTAGAACGCATCCATCCTGTAGGCGTCGGTTTGGGCGGGAACGCGAAAACCGATACGAATGAATGGGTCCATCAGATGCGGTCCCCATGCGTCTGCCGCCGATGTAGTGGTTGTCAGCGGTGTGGTTGAATTAGAGGTTAGGATCAGCTGTGTTGAAAGAAAATATAACAATTTAAAAGAACTCGCCGCCTCTTGTGCGTGCGGGACGCGCTGTATGTGCGCAGGGAGGGGAGTGCAAAGTTGAATTGGATATCAGTGATGCTGCGGACGCGATGGTCGCTCGCGGGATGGCGAGGATGCATCTGAAGGTTCATGCCACGCTAGATCGAAGAAGACCTGAGTAATTGGGTAGAAGGAGTTAGTAATAACAGCATACCATCAACGCCTCTGGCTGCTTGCATGAATCAAGAGCTGTGGAAATGCGTAGAGGGGAGTGAGAGACGTTAAATACCTGCATGCTGGACAAATCCTACCTGGACGGAAGAATATCCTCGACTCCAAACAGCTGGAACATCTGAACATAAGAATGTGAGCCTAGAGCTTCCAAAATCCAGCGAACTCACGGCGAGCGCCAGAACCAATGGGGAAATATCGATGAGAAGTCGATGGAAAAGCAGCGCAGGAGCTCAAGAGGACGAAAACCTATGCACAGACCAATCAAGCGTGTTAGCAAACAGCAAGATATGATATAAGAATGGAACACACCGTGACTTCGACCCATCAGCACGCGGTCCCAGGAGTTCCAGAATTCAGCCCCTGCAAAAGAAAATGATGCGTATGAACTTAGTGTCGAATGGAGAGGTTACCTCGAATTTGGTACGCGCAACTGTAGAAAACCGACTTATGGAGCCTGAAGGCCGGATCTTGTGTACTTGAATTGAGCGAGTACACGGCAGGGGAACAGCACGTAGCACTCACGAGTGTCGGGGTTCTACGCGATGGTGGTTTGCACCCGGAAATGACCCAACGGTTCACTTGAACATTTTACACGAAATATTGGACTCACTAAGAACTTCAACAAAGACCTGCGCTGGAGAAGGTGATGGTCAGGAATGTTGTGCTTAGAAAGCCAGGTAATGCGCACTCCGTTGCATGCGTAGCTCAAATTAACTGAATTATCCTAGGAACGTGACGAACGCCGGCCGAGCGGGCTGAAAGGGAGATTAACAACTCCACGTTTAAAGAGCAGGAGGCAGTCAGCAGCGTTTAATAGAGCAGTGCGTGGAGCAGAAAGAGGGAGAGTTACTGGACCTTCGAACGGCAGGTAGGAGGTCAGTGTAGCGAAGACAGTTCGAGAAGCAAATGGCCATAACAGACAGAATATGCGTTCAGAACTAATGCCAAGGACCACAATCTCGTATCTTTGAATGGCTTGAACGACATTTGTAATGTGCCTAGTCAAAACGTCCGACTCTGGGTCTTGAAGGTGCCGAATCGTCGTTGCTCCCGAAACGCGAGAACCTTTGCGCTTGCGAGCTCTAATAGTTGAGTGTGGGAGACTTCGGCTGAACGTTGAGCTTGAGATCTTGAAGTTGCGGGATACTCCCGTCATGTTGCCCAGAAATCCGAGAGCTCTTGCGCATGAAAGATCTGAATGGGTTGAGAAACATGGCCCGGAGTTGGTCGTTGAACGTCGAGCTTGGGGTCTTGTCATGGTGTTGCGCTGTTGCCCGAAGCCTGATAGTCAGACGTCTTGATCATTGAGTCAATCGAACGGTGGGCTTAAGCCTCGAAGGTTGAAGCGCAGTCAATGAGGGCGAAACCGGACAAACGGAGCGATTCAGTACAGTGCGGTAGGCGTGAGCTGATGTGGGTGGGGAAGAATGGAGGACGCGAGAAGGACCTACCTTTTGAACGGCTATTGAACGGCTGATCGGCGAGATGGAACATAGCAGCCAGTGCCTTGGACCGAAGTTAATTTTTGATGCCCGCGTTAGCAGCCAGACCCCAAAAATAAAATAGGAAATGAGGTGCACATATGTGAGCCGATGGGCAGATCATGGGAAAAATGGAAGAATGCAAACAGGTACAATGTGATACGAGGCATCTGCTTAATCCATGAGGTATTTACAGCCGATGTCAGTACCGAGGGCGCGGATCGAAATTTTCTGTTTTGGGATGTTTCCAAAGAATTCCCTATATCTCTGTCAGTTCTTCACCAATTCACATAAAAACCAAATAGATCTACTCAGCTAATTCATGCACAATTAGTGATAGAGAGGAACTTGCGAAAATATTACGTATTAGGTAATTTCTGTTTTGGGGCTGTTTTTGCACTGAATACCGTTTAGCATGGTGAGAACATTTCCCAGTGACCTAGAATTTTGGGAGGGACAATGTGTATATGTTATAAAACAAGTGATAGAGCCAGAACTATATGAAATTTCCAGATGAATGTGATCTTGGCAATATCTCTGAAAGCCTAAAACTGCCAAATGTTTTCACTGGAGCTAGAAGGACTGTAACTATATTATCCTCACTTCTGGCTCTATTACATGTTTTATCAGGTATGCATGTTGTCTCTCCCAAAATTCTAGGTCACTGGGACATGTTCTAGCCATGCTGGACGGCATTCAGTGCAAAAACAGCCCCAAACAGAAATTACCTAATGCATAATATTTTTACATATTCCTCTCTATCACTAATTGTGAATTAATTAGCTGAGTAGATCTATTCAGTTTTTATGTGAATCGGTGAAGAACTGACAGAGATATAGGGAATTCTTTGGAAACATCCCAAAACAGAAAATTTTCGATCCGCGCCCTCGGTACTGACATCGGCTGTAAAGCTTAAATTTATCATTTTTGATACCGCCTGGATGCGTGGGAAAAATCAGCCAAGGCCTTGGAGGTGCCCTTGGCCAAGGCCTTGGAGATCCTGAGACCTCCACCCAAGGCCTCATGGGTGGTCACTGGATCTTGTCGGCAGATGGTAACCAGGTACCAATAATTTACCCGGTGCGCTCCATCTCTGCGAAAAGACGAAATTAATCAAAGCTTTGACTTGCAGCTGTTGTTAGGGTCAATTTCTTCGACGAACACAATCAAACTGCTGCGCCTCGCCAAGTTTGTGTTCTCGCCAACGACATTCCAATTGCGGCTTGGCTGCGGAGGATGGGAGCACAGAGTATGCGTGACTTCACTTTCGGAACTCCTCCCCGCTGCCTTCCAGAATGACTCCCGATCAAAAGCATGTTGTTCACCAATACTTTCCAGTCTCGGTCGTTGACACCCAAAATCCGAATAATCCGTGGCTTAGCACCAAATTTATCGTTGACGCGTGGCACTACTTACCTCGATCACCGAACAACCGATATCCTTTGTCGGTTATGGTGCAACCCTGCGCCGAAGAACGGCTCTCAACCTGATCTGGTTCTGGTTGAAGATGCGAACGGCATCTGCCAGATACAGTGAAGTGCAATATAACTTAGCGGATTTCATTGGACTTCAGTGGCCGTCACGCTGATCGAGAGTCCAATGGAACTTGCCAAATTCAGTGTTGTAGTTAAGATCTTAACCCGTCTTAAGCTAAGGCCTTAATATTGGGACGCACATATCTGAAGCCCTTAATAACCCTTAGAGTCCCAATAGCGGTCTCTGACAACAACAGCGCGGACGACGACGATGAAGGCCCACCCTCGAGTATTCCCATTCCGCCTCAAAATCCGGCACCTGCTGGCTGCCGCCGCGCTCAGCCGTGCTGTTGGTTCCCCACTACCCTGGCGTCCCTCTTTGGTGGGATTATTGAGAATCCCATCGCGCTCGCTACATCCAAAAAAAACCAACAGCTAGCTACGGCCTGCTACAGCTACTATGTAGTGCTCCAGTAGCACGTTGTAGCACCTGTAGGGCCGTAGCTTGCTGATTTTTTTCCTGATGCAGTACTAATGTAGGCGCGAACAGGTTGTCTCCGAACAAAGATTGTACATGGAGCTTCTTGTAGCCGAGTGCAGTGACGAAGACCCCAACGCTGGTGCTCAGGAGGGTTCCGGGGATGATTACCATGATTGATTATGCCTGTAGGAACTCTTTATGAGTGATTTTGGCGGGACCAGCCGTTTCGGGAAATAACCCTCAGTATGACCCTTAGTCGCTCTTAATAAGCCTTAACTAGACCTAAGCCCTTAATTTCGTGGAGCACCCTTAATAAGACCCTCAGACCTAGCTTCATGCCGCAAGCATCCCACAATACGTACATTAACGTGCCAAGGAGGGAAATCATTATGGATTAAACAAAGTAGTACAGATCCCTGCAGCATAGAGAACTATGTACAGCAAGAAAAGACTATGATATGTATAACTCCAGGCAGAAAGTCGTTTGAAAATCAAATGTTAGGTTTCTCGAGGTTATTGGAATCGCCTGATTTCTCCATACTCGCAGCGCTTGAGGTGGACTCCCTCTCAGTATCTATATTAGATACCGGTCCCTTGAACCAATGGACACCTCCCAGTCCGTAGAATGGGAAATAATACCCGACAAGAGACAAAAGAACCCACGCGCCGAGGCATGCGCTTGTATAGTTCATGCTGACGGATGAAATTATGGGTGTTGCTGGGAACATAAAGACTATCATCATGAAGACCATCCAAACGAGGGAGAAGATTGAAATCGGAGCACTCTGCGGTGAAACGTAAGGATATCCTCGCGTCGAGAGAGAAGAGTCAAACGTACGAGACGACCGGTATAGAACGGTCCAGGTGTGAAATCGTTTTTGAAAGCAATCGACAGAAGATGGGAATAATATACGAGAGGTATTGCGCAACAATGGGGAGAGAGAAAATGGTGGTAATAGCGGTTGGTCCGGCGAAGACAAGGAGAGTGAGAATGAATGCCACACCAGTGACAACCCAGACTGCATTGACGGGTGTTCCGCTGAACTTGTTCATCCGGTAGATCCAGGAAGAGAATGGAAGAGCACCGTCTCGAGCGAAAGCAAAAGTCTGGCGTGATGCAGCCAAAGTCTAGGTAATAAAAGTAAGTTCGCGGTATATATCAGGAAAGTTGCCAACGTACAAGGTTGGCTTCAGTCAGGAAACTGGCGGGCTCATAAGAAATAGCATTCCATCGCAACAAAGAGAACTCACAAGGCCAGTACAATAAAAGTGAACATAGCGATCGTAGCCTTTGGTCCCAAACTATTATGCAGTACCTATATAAAATGCTCATGTAAGGTGTTGTGAGGAAATGGAAGCTCAGCTGCAGCTTGCCGTTGCGAAAGGTTGACCAGTAGGGTCAGAAAGTATGGACAGAAGATCATTCCCCATACAGAATGCGACGGCGATGTTAACCGCTAGCGCGAGGTTACATCATGGCGATTGGGGGAGAAACAATAACTTACCGACACCGGTTATGACCGCGAGACTGGTAGATATCATATTCGCCCACGGGACCGCAAAGTTGGCATTGGAAGCTTCCTCGCTAATGTGGGCAGTCACATCGAAGGCAGCTAGATAGCAAGACCTTGTTACTAATTGAATCTTGTTCACTCGACGGCATCATACCAATAACCCAGAGTGGTGTGAGGAAACTTAAGCAAAAGGCAAATCCGTTGGGCCAGCCGTTGACTATGTCACTGAATTAGATGGATGACCGAAGATGAACGGGACACCATCGCACCGTTGTCAAATCTACCCAGAGCATATTTCGTATCGTTCTTGAATTCCTTCGGCGTTGCAGCTGGAAGAGATATGATCACCCCCAAAATCAAACTATCGATGTATTAGTGACAACATCCCCGAAGCCTTTGGCTGGCACACACGCGAAGTTGACAAAAATGACGAAGCTTTGCAAACGAGCCATGATACGAGTAGCAAAGCAAGCAACTAAGGCTTGTGCTACCAGCACGGCGGTAGATATACCACTGAGCGCCAAGTCAGATTTCCAAGTGCAACGGTGCTAAGGCCAGTGGGCACTGACAAAAGCTGCGCGGTAGTAGGCGCCCAGGTGAAATTCGACCCGATGGTAACACAGGCAGCAATCTGGAGCGCAATCGACCAGGCAACAGACGCAACAGCGGCCATGAGGTATATAGTGTTTGAATCTAATCATTTGTATTATTCGCAACTCTTGCAGCGGATACGAAGTACTCACAACCAACGATCCACGAGAGGAGATTGCGGCATCGCGGAGAGGCATACCGGTGAGTCCAATAGTACAGCCCACCAGCGGTAGGAGCGGCAGATGCGAGTTCCGAGACTGCGATGCAAACGAGAGTGATAAAGAACCCAGCGGTCAGCCACTAATGATTAGGATCCATTAGGACGACGAAAGTATACATGAAGTAGATAGATAGCACTTACTCCCCAAATCATCGAAACCGGTCCACCATTAGAGACAGAGATGAAGAATACTGAACTATTGACCCTCATCGTCAGAAACACAGCTTTTCCATGAAACTTACGCGATGCCAGGCGCGACGGTGACCATGCTAAAGGAGAGGCCGAAGGTCTCCCATAGCGTGAAGTGTCTTTTAAACTCTTGCTTATAGCCCAGTTCAGCCAGACGAGCATCGTCACTGTTAAGACTCTGAGTGGTAGCCATGATGGAGAAACTATAGAGAGAGAGCTCCGAGGCCCCAGGAAGCAGAGCAGCTTCTTTTAGATACAGCGTTGAGTCGGAAGAAATAACTCTGCCGTATTTTACGTTATATGCCACGGTTATTGAGGCGTCGCTGATGGCTGATAAGCTTTATGGCCCTTTTCCCTGCGAATGTACGGAGTATGTACGGGTTTTCACGGGATACGGCGGCCGATACCCGTACCTAAAATTTCTCTCGGGAATCCGAAGAACAGCATCGAGTCGGAAGAAATAACACCTACCGTATTTTACGTTATATGCCACGGTTATTGGAGCGTCGCTGATAGCCCTGAAAGCCTGATAGGCCTTATGACTCCTTGTGACCTTTATTTCCTGCGAATGTACGGGCTCGTGTGTCCTTCCTCTAACTCGATATGGCAAGTAGTGCCGGTGTCTTGGCCATGCGTCTTAAAAAATTCCGTGAAAATCGCTGAATAGTGTCAGGATTTTCTGGGCCGTCGTTTAAATATTTCGTCAATCCGAGTCAGCCAACCAATGACAAGTCGTCTCTCTGGATAGACTACTATCCACTCGTAAACTCGTTCCGAAAGACCACAAGTCTCTTATAATCTCGGTGGCTCGCGTGACAGGATTTCTCTCCCACTCTCACAGCGCATTCCACCACTTTCAGACTAGTCCGGCGAAAGATGGGTTTGTTCTCGAACGGGACACGTCTCGCTGCCCTTCTGTGCGCATCTCTTGCGCCCGCTGTCTATCTTCTTTGGCGTAGCAGGGAGGCTCGTTCCAAACGTGCCCGTCTCCCGCCAGGTCCAAAAGGATATCCAATTATTGGCAATTATTACGACCTTCCCGCTGATGGTTCGCATCTTCAATATTCCGAGTGGAAGAAAAGTTATGGTATGTCCAGTGGCTTTCCTGTCAACTTATCGTGTTTATTCCACTAGGCGATCTTATATTCCTCAGTATCCTTGGCCGAAATACACTCGTCTGTAACTCTCGCGAGACGGTAATGGAAATCCTACACAAACGTGGCGCCAACTCGGCCGATAGACCCAGAATGCCTATTCTCGAGCGCTGGTAAACCTATTCTTTCTTCGTTGTGGAATAGAAAATCTATTGACATCATTACTATGTCGAAGGTGCGGACTTGGCTGGGCGATCTTCACCTGGAAGTACGACGGTGAGATCCACGATCGGCGCAAGATGGTCTTCCAGAGTATCAAAAAGGACACGATGCCTCACTACGAACAGCATATGCGCAAGGAGGCCCTTGATCTCGCTCGCAGGATATTAGCAACACCAGAAAGGTTTCTCTTCTTAATAGACCGGTGAATATGCATAGAGTTCTGTCAAAGTTCCTCGTTCACGAGCATGCTAGAATGACTGGAACCACGATCATGCGAATTGTCTATGGACACGCTGGTAAGTGCTATCTTTCGATCTTTCCGAGAATCATCTGCTCACTGTTTTCTCTCGGTGTATAGTCTATACCGAGCACGACCAGTGGATCGGGTTGGCCAACAGCATGAATCACTCCTTCCGAGAAGCATCCAAGGCTCTAGGTACTCACATCGCCGAAGTTCTCCCCTTCTGTACGTCTCTCCTTCCCCGTTCAGCCTCAAATCGGACCTTTTCTGCCAATTACAGTGACGCTTTTCCCCGCTTGGATCTTCGGTCGTAAAGAAGCCAAGGCCTTCAAGGCCTGTTACGACTCGATGAATGATATGGTGAATCTGCCCTATAATATGGTCAAGAAACAAGTCGTAAGTCCCCTCATTTTTCACTGTCAAATATCCACCAAGGCGTCGCCCTGGGTCATTAGGAACGTCAAGAAGCTGCCCCATCGATGACTAGATGGTTGATCGAACAGAACATGAACCCGGATGGTAGTATCGCGAACCAACACATGATCAAAGAGATTACAGCGGAGTCGTTCGCGGGTAAGGCTGCTTCTCTCTCTTCCTTAACATTAGTCTGATTCATCGAATCTAGCCGGTGCTGACACCGTAAGCCATGATCCTCCGGATATAGCTCTGATCGTGACCTCTGCTCCTGTAGACGGAAGCTATGATCAAGGTCTTTATTCTTGCGATGTTGGCCAATCCCGACATCCAGAAGAAAGCACAAGCATATATTGATGCAGTTGTTGCTGATGGACGAATGCCAACTTTCTCTGATCGTCCTCTACTGGCTTACATTGACGGTATTTTGAAAGAGATTATGAGGTACCTCCGCTTGAACTCGTTCGGTCATTCTGGTAACAATCTCTCGAAGGTGGAAAGTCGTAGCTCCCATTGGTAAGTACTATGCGATGTCCCTTGCAGAATATTAATCGGGCATGATACTCCAGCGTTGCCTCACCAGTTGACCAATGACGAGGAGTACAACGGCTATTTCATCCCCGCAGGAACTATGGTCGTTCCAAACTCCTAGTAAGAGATCTTGCATCTCCTGACATTAACTCATCGTTACACCTTCACCGCTAGTGAATGCGCCAGAGACGAATCCATATTCCCCGAACCTGAAGAGTTCCGCCCCGAACGTTTCACAGATGGGGTCAAGCTCTTTACTAACATCGTCGAGCCCCGCGACTTTGCTTTTGGATATGGACGTCGGTTCGTCTTTTCGCTGTTGTATGTTACTTTAGTTTCTGATCTGACTTCCTCTCAGTGTTTGTCCTGGGCGTCAAATCTCAGACTCGACTCTCTGGATAACGATTGTTACAATGCTATACGTCTTCGACATTCGCAAAGCTATTGGTCCCGATGGTCAACCTATTGAACCTGATCTCGTCCTGGCAAACTCTACGGCCACGAGGTACTTGCCGTTCGTTGCACTCACTTGTGCCATCTAATGTGCCTCTATCTACCCGTTTAGCTTCCCCAAGCCGTTTGTTTGTGACTTTATCCCTCGTTCCGCTCAGCATATCGAAATTCTCAATGCCACTTACGAATCCGTTCTTCCTAGTGCTACAACTAAGCCTGTGCCGAATACGATTTGATTATCTGCTTCCGCCATGCTTGGGCAACGATGATTCGCCCATTCACTATGTAACATGTCTCAACAAGATACATTTATCTCCATGCTTTCTACTCGCCAGTGTGATCGAGGCAGAAAGAGGTAAGTAAGCCTGTCGCGGTCGACTCGTCATTCTCCGGGCGAGTCCGATTTTCGAGGTAAGGACTATATATATACTGCCCCTGAATGACTCTACGACCTGCTTCTGTAAGTCACCAACGTGTTTATGTCTAGATCTTCTGCGCACGGCGACGCTCGTATGTGTTCGCCTTGTCATTACCCGCTTGATGGCTGCCCGCCGCCTTCAATTCCTCCAGAATATTCTTCCGCTCGTACGAGAAGACGAAGTGGCGATAGAAGCTTTTGAAAGAGCTGGAAGTTCTGAAGATGTTTGAAGTTAGGTCCAAGACGAGCGTACCCGTGTGCTACCGCCACGGTGTGGAACGAACGGATACAAATGATTTCAAGTCCGAGTTGTGAATGGAGTCAGCATTCCTGAGCACGTCCGGCCCCCAGTGCGAAAGGCTAGAGGATAGAATGGCAGAGCAAATGATGTGGAAGAATGTTTCACCCCAGCGCCAACACAGCGCGAACGTTCTTTGCGATGGTGCTGGTAGCGTGCCAAAGCCCAACTCGTTCCCGGAGTTTCTGGACATCCGCCGTAGCGCCGGCATGAGTGTAGGAGTTCGAAAGCCAGGCATGGAGTCGATCAGCACCGTCGCTAGCAATATCAACCCTTGATCAAACCTGCCCGGGAGAGCACATGTACGCTCCCGTCCGCTCTGGCCGCACCGCGCTGATCCGTCCATCAACGCCGCGGCGATCATCGCCACTCGTTGACCACGTCGCCACTCGACCTCCTCTCCGCTATTCGCCCGCCTGCCTCCAAAGCCCCAGCCGCTGTTCCCACTACTAAGGTGGCCACCTTCAGTCAAGCCCTTCGCATCGTCGCCGTCGATGCTGAGCACCACCCTGGCCTCCCCGCGTCTATCCAGCACCGAACTTTTTTGCGACTCCAACGTCCCATCCTTGACGCCGTCCCGCTCCCATACGCTCCACACCGCGCAACGCACATTAAAACCCGGACCACTTCCACCGCCCGCACTCGCAGCATGCTGCGCTAGCGGTCCTCGCCGCTCACGTCGCCTCCTACCCCTTCCCGCCTACCGCGACTGTCTCCTGCCCAATGCTATCTCGCCGTAGAAGCTCACGCCCGCCGTGCACCCCGAATGGACGACCCGCAACACCAGGTGCATGCGCAGCAGCCGCGTTGGCGCTCCCTGGTGCCCTACACCGACTCCTCCATCGGGCCCCCCGGTTCTGCGAGCATGATCGCTCCAGTCCCGCCGTCGCTACTCCACGCCTGCGCTCGGACGCATCCCCTGCACCTCACCTCCCTCCACCAGCGTTCCGCACCGCCTACATCCCACTGCTTCCCTCACCCCAATCCGCACCCGACCTCAGCTTGATGTGTCGCCCCTCAACATCCCCCGCGGCGATGCGCAGGAGCTCGGCGACGGCCTCTGCGAGATTGCGGGACAGGCGCCAAATCCAACGCCTGTTACTACATCCTACCATTTGTATCTTATACATCCTTAGCTTTCTGCTAGCTCAGGCAAGGTAGTGCGTAGATAGGATTTGTGTTCGCGCGGCTGTTTAGATCAGACGCATCTGATCTACACAGCCACTCTCCTCTCTTCTTCTGCTCCCGCCGCGTCCTTAGAAACGCTATCCACGCCTTTCTATCGTCCTCAAAGACTCTTTTTTGTTTTTTGGTCTCCGACTTTGCCACAGGGCTTCCACATCCCGTTCAGGACCCTCTGCTGGCTCGTTTCGACTTCATCATCTACAAAACGCATCTAGCCGACACTCCTCCCTCGCGTTTCTACCGCGTTTTCGCGGCAGAGGCGTATTCTATTCGTTGCACAAGATAACACTACCATCTCCGTTACTCAGTCCACCTATACGAACATCCCCTTCCGCGATGGACGGCTCGCAACTCAGCGGAGAGGCAACGCGAAGCAGAGACATGGGGTCATCCAGTCTCCGGTACGCTCCTCGTATTTTTTTCTCACGTCCACTGCATCGTCATCCACGATGCTGGGCATTTTAACTTCACATCACAAATACATACATATTCTTCTGCCCATTTGGCGGCACGACAAGGCACGCTACATGCACCCTTGTTCTCATAGCATCCCTGCTGTTCCCATCTTGGTGGACCTCGCGTAATCACGCTCGTGGCTTTAAGCTGTCGCGCACACACCGTTGCGCACAGTGCCGAGCCACTTTCATTGTTTTGTCTTCGCCAGTCCACTTTTTGCCCGAGCGCTTTCCGTGCGATAGCTAGGATTTCCCACAACGGTATCCTTGACTACTTCTCTTTCCTTGTCTTTTTATGGTCCTTCCGTCGTGCACACTGTTACCTTCCTTGATCGTGCCCTTTTCTTCTCTTTTTCACATTGCAGTTCACTTGCTGGGTGCCCATGCACTCTTTGTCCGCATGCTGCCATTTAATATGTAGCGCTTGCGCTACATCTCCGTTCCGGGCTTGAACCACACCTATCTCATTTGCATTTCACGCACACCGCGTCTTCTTTTCTCTCGCCATGGCGTCCCACTCAATGCGATACGCCATTCTCATGCACATTGGCACCTCCTCTATCGTGCACGACGGCGCCTTCCACGTCGCTTTACGTCTCTTGCTCGTGTGCGATGGTGTTTCTTCCTTATGTGCGATGAAGCTTCTTTCTCGTGCGCGACGATTCCTGTTCCATGGTGACATCGCCCCACTCTATCATGCGTGACGGCGCTGTCTTTTCCATGTGCAACAGCGTGTCTTCTCGCACTCGAGAGCGCCGTTTGTTTCGTACGCGACAGTATCTGCCTTCCTCGGCGCTACCAGAGTCACTCATACGCATCAGCACCCTCAGCGACGTAGCTCTCTTCCCATGTGAGCGACGCGCCCTGGACTCACTCAGTGCGCGACGGTGCCTCATTTTCCTGCGCGAATGCATTCTTCTTCATTGTGTGCGAGGCGCTCTGGACTCATTCAGTGCGCCACGGCGCGTCCTTCATCGCGCGCATCAGCGTCCTCCTTTCATGGGCGATGGTGCCCTCTTTTCCACGTGTGCGAGGTGCTCTGGACTCATTCAGTGCGCGACGGCACCTCATTCTCGTGCGCGACAGCGCCTTCCTCTATCGTGCGTGACGGCGCCTTCCTCTATCGTGCAAAATGGCGCCCTCCTCTCATTCAGTGCGCGACGGTGCCTTATTCTTGTGCGCGACGGGCCCGCCCTCCTCTATCGCACGCGACGGCGCCTTCCTCTATCGTGCGTGATGGTGCCTCTCCTCTTATTCGGTGCGCGACGGCGCCTTCCTCTATCGAGCGCGATGCCGCTCCTCCCATTCAGTGCGCAACGGCGCCTCATTCTTGTGCGCGACGGCGCCCCTCTATCGTGCGCGACAGCACCCTCCTCTCGTGCGCAACGGCGCCTTCCTCTATCGTGCACGATGGCGCCCTCCTCTCATTCAGTGCGCAACGGCGCCTCATTCAATGCGCGACAGCGCCCCATTCTCGCGCACGACGGCGCGTCTTCTACATCTTCCTTTGCGTGCATCACTGCCCTCACTCTTGCGTGCGACGGGGGAAAAATAAAATTTCCTCTTCGCCCACTCTGGGGCCCTACATTGCTCCGCATGCAATAGAGTATTCCTCATCCACGCCACGTCGTTATGCACCTCGCTGCACCGGCGACCTTCCTCGTCTGGAACTTTTCTCTTTTATACATGCGCAACGGCGCACTCCTTTCCACTTCTTTTCATGCGTGATGGCGCCCTCCTTCATCGTGTGTGACCGCATCCTTCTTTTCATGCACGATGATGCCCTCATCTCGCGCGTGTTCCGCCTGCTTGTCACGGCGCGCTCTTCTCGTACCTTCCTCAGTACGCGACAGCGCCGCTCTCCTTATGTGTTATGATACACCCCTCATCGTCCACGGCGTCCTCTTTCATGAGTGACGGCATCCTTCTCATTCCTTACTCGCAAGGCGCTCTGGACTCTGTATTCTTGGGTGTGAGCTGCCGTCCTTCTGCTTGGGCGCGTCTACGTTTCGCGCGTGAGGCATCATCCTTCCCCCTTGTTCCCGAGACGCTGGCCTTTTCCCCGCATGCGAGTATTCCCTTCGTTCGTGTGCACGAGGCATCCTTCCCCTCTTCCTCGTACATGAAATGCCCTCCATTTTCTCAAGGCGCGAAGGCGCCCTCAATCCCTCTTGAGGCACGACGACACTGTCCTCATCGCACGTGGTCCATGTGCCCGTCCCACTCTCTTCATCCATTGGGTTCTTGTTCTGCATGCACCTTCCGTCACCTCACCGTTCCCTGACTCTGGCGTGTTTGATGCTCATATTCTTGCTCACGTCTCCCGAGCATCGAGGCCCTCTCGTTGGCACCTATCCCATCTCATACACGGCCGCGCCTCCTTCCTGTTCTCGTGCGCGCGAGGTACAATGGTGCCTTGCTACTCGTGTGCACTAGCACCTTCCATTCCTTTCCCAATGCATGCCTGGCTGTTTCCTCCCTTTATGCACGACCACGCTTATCCCGTTTCTCACTACCTGGTGCATCAGCATCAGCACCTCCCCTCCTTCACCGCAATGACACTTTTCCGCGGCCTAACCTTGTTTGTCGTTGCCCTCGGCACTTGATAGATTTACACGCGCAAGGCGCCCTCTTCTTTGCGCGTAAGGTGCTCTCCCCTTCTTGTGCATGGAGCAGCCCCTGTCTCTCCATTCCCTTCGACGTGCCCTCCCTTGTTCCTTTATTTTATTTTGTGTGCGCTCAATCCCACCTTACATGCGATAGCACCTTCTTCATCACGCTACGCACCTATCTGCGCCAGTGACCATCCTCACCAGTGGGTCTGTTTGCTTCACGCACGATGGTGCACCCCACTTCACTTCCACCCGTGCGATGGCGCCCTTCAAATCTGTCGGCATGACAGCCCCTGAGTCTCATCCTCTTTGCCTTTCTTTCCCTTCCATGCGCTCCACTCCTCCCCTGGATGAGATGGTGAGCATCCCTCACATCCCTTACCTATCTCACATGGAGTTTTCCTGCCGCAATCTACGGGTTTCCGTTCGCTATGCGCCTTCCTCTCCCTTTGCCTCCGGCCCACCGGCCCGCCCGTTTCCGTTCCATCCCGCAATGTCTTTCCAGATGTTCTTCACCCACCTACCTCACTGACCTGACATGGTCTCATTCCTTTCTGCGGTACATTGCCCGTCCTCACTGTCCTTCCATGTTTCACGCCCACTTTCTTCAAATTACGGGCTCTTTGACGATTCATAATTTTGTTTTTACCTCATGTCGCGCAGACCTCGCTCTCACTTCCTTGGCATCCCAGGTTTGAGCGTGCATCATGTACACACTCGCTTTTGACGATCCCGTCTCTCTCATTCCTCTCGCCTCGCCCCTTTCCCCCTTCCGCCCACCTCCAGCCCTCAACCCGGCTTCAGCCTTCGCATTGGTGTCTCGGTCATATCCACGAGACTTGGCCCGACTTACCTTTCCCATCTCAGCCTGCTCTTTCGAATCCTGGGCTACTTGATGTTTCACACTTCCCTCTCACTGCGCAACAGCGCCCTCATTTTTCATTTGCACGTGGTCCCATGTTCCTGCTTTCGAGATTTTCATTGCCGCATGCTCGGGCACCCTTGCTTTTTCTACACCAGTTTCGGCATCAAACGTGGGTCATTGCTATCCATTTCGGACCGCCTCTACCATGCAACGTCGACACACTCGTTGACATCTAGCCTGCCGAGGCGGGCAATCCGGATGTGTTTGCGCTGGGAGGACCTGCTTCCTCACCTGTGCCTATTCCACTCACTTTCGTCTTCCGCACGCGGGTGATATCTCGCACTCACCTCCCAAGTCGACCTTTTGCCTGAGTTCTTCTGGTCCTGCCCACCGTGTCTGCGCCACCGCGCGACGTTGCAGTGGCTTTTTCTTGCATTTGCATTGTTCGCGCTGTATGCTTTTGGTTCTTTTTCCGGTGTTCGGACTCCTCCATCTTCCATGCTCATATCAGCCTCTTACTTCTCATCAATGGCCGGACCGTCTCCTCTCGTGGCACACCGTCTGCGACTTCTCGTTCATGCCTTGATTGTCATAAGTTTATTTTCTCATCACCTCACATTCTAATAAGAAATCTTTCTTTCTTTCTTCTTCTTTCCCTTCACGCCGCTCTTTGTGGGGCCCTCGGGCCCGCTTCTCTCACCCCTCGCGTGAGCCTTCAGCTCTTGGAGCTGCGCTCTGGTTGGGTTGCTTCGGGTCTCTTTCCTTCTGACCCTTGGTGGCCCTTGTGTATGGGTTCGGCCCCGCCTGCATTCCGCTCTGCCCTGATCCGCTCTTCCCCGCTGCCCTCCTCGCAGCCCGGGAAGTCCCGATCGGCCAGGACGGCCGAACCCCCCCGCATACACCACACACCCGTCGTTACTCTCCTCCCAGTGGCGTATCATCCCACTCTCACAAATCCTTCCACGAGCACGCAGACCTACCTTGCTGCTAGCTCAGGCAAGGTGAGCCTGCGAGCCGGCCTGAGTGAAAGGCAAGGTAGAGCAGTGCGTAGATAGGATTTGTGTTCGCGCGGCTGTTTAGATCAGACGCATCTGATCTACACAGCCACTCTCTTCTTCTGCTCCCGCCGCGTCCTCAGAAACACTATCCACGCCTTTCTATCGTCCTCAAAGACTCTTTTTTGTCCCACCCTCCCGCTCCTCTTTTCTTCTTCCCACGCTTGGGTTGCTTCGGGTCTCTTTCCTTCTGACCCTTGGTGGCCCTTGTGTACGGGTTCGGCCCCGCCTGCATTCCGCTCTGCCCCGATCCGCTCTTCCCCGCTGCCCTCCTCGCAGCCCGGGAAGTCCCGATCGGCCAGGACGGCCGAACCCCCCCCGCATACACCACACACCCGTCGTTACTCTCCTCCCAGTGGCGTATCATCCCACTCTCACAAATCCTTCCACGAGCACACAGACCTACCTTGCTGAGTTGTAAGAGTGGGAATTCCTTCAGCATGTTGACGGGACGTAACCTTTCTACACTCCTAGGCTTTCCCTCCGCGCTATAATGAGTATTTTCCCATCGGTCAAAATCACTCGAAATCAGGCAAAATACATCAAGGCGAGAACGAGGAACGTCAAGACTCCTATGGGTTCAGGAAGGCGATCCACGATCAGGGCTGTGCATGCACCACCACAGCTCTTCGTCCCAGTTTGGTTGAAAGAAATTGGCCTTTTTCTTGGGTTTCCGACATCCTCAGAAGCGATACATGTAGTCTCGCCCGCATCAAGCGCAATCCGAGAGAGCCGAGCCCCGACATTTAACCATTCGGAATCATTCAAAGAATTGTGTCGCTCTTGCTCTCTCCTCAATCTCTTCTCGAAACACGGCGCACGTCTCATCGACATTCAGGCGTTTTCCTTCTTCTCTGTACCTTTTATGATCATTATCCTCTTGCGGGCTCTTCTCGGGTCTAAGGTCTCGTCCTGGTTCCAATTTCCACACATTTGAGCAGTGGCCGCCGGCAGTGAGCCCGCGGCATTCCACTCTGATTCCGTTCTCCCTTTCGCATGGCAATCTCCCGCATCCCAATAATTCAAATTCGTCCACGGTATTGCATTCATAGCGATCGAAAGACCGCCGACTTCCCTTTTTGCTGGTAATTCTCGGCACTCGCTAGTTCGCAATAAGTATCGAGGTCCAAAAATCACTAACGCTGGCAAAATGAAAAATGTTTCCCTCTCTGGCCACGGAAAAATCTGGAATTCCTGATTCCTCCTTCCTCTCCGTCGCAAATCAAGCCACTGTTTTGGCGATCATCGCCATTTCTGATTTCATTCGGATTCCAATCTCTCTCTCTCCGAGTCTCTCGCTCTTCCTCTCCTCGGATTGGATGGCCTCTAAGCGTTCTCTCTCTTCGTACCTTTGATTATCCTCTTCAATCTTGGGGGTCCTTCTCGGCGCAGTGAGGAGCAGTGTTCATCTTCCGCTGCGCGATGGAAGGCATAATCCTTTCCCACAGTATTTATAGCGATCAGCAGCGTTCCCTTTGAACTCCCGTATCAACGAACGGGCGGAACCCAAATATCGGCTCGCTCAGACACAGATAAGTAGCTGGCTCTGCAATCGCAGCCCTCCCTACCCCACAAAGCAAGCAGGAAGACTAAGAGCGCATCCGCAGCCCCTTCCCCATCCTTCTCTATCCGCTTCTTGGACCTACCTACTTACTACTCGCCATTTCGCCTGAAGTCGTAGAACATGCGAGGGATGTATGTGCATAGTTTCACTGGACTTCTTTTGGCTAGGGTTCGAGACGAGAAGGCGGACTCTATCTCTTTCAGACTGCGTGCTCTATTTCCTCGACTGTGTGCGGTACGAGATACTGGTACCTCGCCCCCCCTAGGAATAAAGTGCTTCGGCGGCTGTATACTCTCATTGATTAAATGCTGCTTTATGCCCGTGCGGCGAGAGATCGGCTCTACCCTCTGCTATTCTACTCGTTATATCCGAGGACTCGACGCGATGAGATACCTACCGGCCACTCTCACACTCACATTCACACATTCACAACACTGTTCAAGCTCCTTTCCAATATTACAGCCGATGTCAGTACTGAAGGCGCGAATCAGAAAATTACCCGTTTTGGGCGTTTTCTGATATCCGCGACCGATTTGCCTATATCTCGGTGGGTTCTGCACAGATTGCCTTGAAAATTAGTTAGATAATTCGGACTAATTCAGCCGCTATTAGTGATAGAGACAAAGTTGCAAAAATATGCTATACTCAGTGCAATGGGCCTCGGGGTTATTTTGGGAGTCTACCGGCCTCTAGGCATGTTGAAATGACCTAGATTTTTGGGAGGGAGGATTTCTATGTGTTATAAATGTTGTGATACAGTCACATTTGCTGAGAGCTTGGGGATAGATTCAAATACTACTATATTTTCTGGTTTCAGGGTATTGGATGTCATTACAAGCACAATAAACTAATATCTTAAAGATTCTGAGTCTATCACCCCCTTTATAATGCATGGAAATCCTCCCCTGATGGCCAACCTTGCCGCATGTTAGGTGCCTGGATCGGAAATAATGTGCTATATACCACACCATGGCCATCAGTGCTAGAAAAAATTGCAAAGGACCTTGAAAGATGGAAGGCCTCAGGACCAACACACTAGAAGGAAAGCGACATATTATAAACATGGTGATCGGAGGCAGAACACAATATTTGACCAGAGTTCAAGGGATGCCAAAAGATGTCGAAGATACTCCGATCAGGACTGAACACACCTTTCTTTGGGATGGAAAAAAAGCTAGAGTTGGCCATGAAACTATAATTCAGGACATTTCTGATGGCGGAAACGAATCTTGGATATAACTGCCCGAAATGAAGCAATTGACCTATGGAACCTAAAATCCTACCTTGAATTGGGACAAGATCGTGCTTCCTGGTGTTACTTTGTTGACTCTGTCCTAGCAGACTTTCTGGAGATGAGCTACCTTAATTTCCATCCAGGACAGATTGTGAATATATTTTTACAGGATGTACATGTCCCACTCTCGAGCCAAACAAAATTACCCGAGCAAATCAAGCGGATGATTCTTGCCAGAAAATATGACCTCAAATTCACGGGCTTGTCTATCACCAATGATGTGAAACTGGCAATGCCTATTTGGAAACATCCTGCAACCAATAAGACTCTGTATCAGCACGCCTGCTGCCTGATGGCTGCAAAATGTCTTGGATTGAACCACCATGTGCGAACAGTGCGCGATACCCTTCATATTGCAGATCGAAAAACAACTGTAGTACGAAAACCACATCAAGTAAATCCCTCGGGTATCGGCCGGAAAAATTGTGGCTGCCCCTCATGTCATCAGGGGAATGAACACTTCTTGGTGTAACCACCCTGGACAATGTATTGAAATGGCAAAAATGTTACTGTATAATTTCATTCAATTCGACAGGGGGTGTGACGCGTGACATGTTGAACCAATTCGTCACCTCGTCAATACCCAAGAATGAGCGTGACAAGGGCAAAAAATTCGTCGGACCCTCATATTGTTTCCAAGTGATACAGGTAGGTAGGTAGGTAGGTAGGTAGGATTACACGGCACGGTCCGAATAACGAACGCCGGTTCCAGGAGTTCTCCCGGTGTACAAAGCAAGCTAAAATTACACCTTCGCCCCTGGGCCCCCAGCAGGAACCTCAGGGATCTGTTCCTGACCATTTTCGGACTAAATTTGACTTGTGGGCTCTATAACGCCACTTGTGCAGATTTTCTTTCGATCTCAGTTAATTTTGGTCAAATTTCAGGCGGAAACTTGGCTTCCATGAGGAAAATCGGATGAAAATGGGTCTGACTGCTCAATTTCCAGCCTCTGAACCCCAGAGATTATTTTTGCGGATTCTATATGGCTCTGGAGCCATTTTGTGGGAAAGCCGTGACAAAAAACATATTCGTCAACCGCCTTGGTGACGCGTGACAACGACCAAAGTTCGTCGCCGTCAGGCCCCCCCTGTGACGCGTGACCGACGAATTGAATGAAAAGATACAGTATTTTACCGAAGTGGAATCCTACCATTTCCAATCACGATATATGAGACAAGCTCGCGCTAACCGACGAGGAGCAACAATATAATGAGCAGCCAATTCAAACAGATGAAATAATGGTTTTTGACCCAAACTACACCCTAACCAACATAAGCAGTGGTTTCCCAATTTTTGCCACTGAAGAGTCACTCAATGCAATTCCAGCGAGATATGATATAATCGGACCAGATCCAAAAATCATGACAGTATTTTTGCATGCGCAGATTGTACGTCCTGGCCAATATGATTCTTATATCCGGGTGACAGTCAAGACCGAAACTGATTTCAATGTTGAGAGCGAAACTCTGTTCTTAACTTTTGACAGACCTGAAATGCCTTTGATATTCTCATCCGCGCTACTGGGCGGTCTGCTGGTAGTATTGCAGAATACACAGAAAAATGTACCACTACTTGTCTGTTCTTCCTCGGACTTTCTGTCCCGAGTCCTTGTTAAAGACAGACCAAGGTTTGAAAATGATTTCCTCGATCATCTATTACGAGCCGTCCTGGCAGCTTTGAACCAGAGAGTGGCCAGAATTTATTTCAAGAAAGTGTCAAACAATCATGCTCAGATCTTACCGAATATCAACACACGGGTTGTCGAAGTGGATACAGAGATTGATATTATGCTTGAATGTCCAGGTATACTGCTCTCCAAAGGCTAACAGAGATTTTTTTACAAGGTTATACAGATTCTACAACCCAGACCTCAGCGGAAAACCACATTTATAAATCTAGATCGCATCCGTTGATCAGTCCATGATGTTTGTCGGTATACACCTTCAGATGAAACTATCTGGAGATCAATCCGCTCTGCGACTCTACAATGCTTAACACGTGAATTCCTATGGAAATGCATACATAACACATTTAGGGTCGGTGATTTTTGGTCCCACATTGATACACTTGAGATATATGGACGATGCCATGCTTGTGGAGTCCCTGAATCCTTAGAACACATAGCATTGGAATGTGATGCATCTGGTCAAAAATTAATCTAGGACCTAACACGTGAACTTTGGTCTAAAAAATATTCTCAATGGCCAACTTTGAACTGGGGCCTGATTTTGGGATGCAACCTCGTAAGGTTTGAATCAGTCAGGAATGTCTCCTTCCCACAGAAGGGGAGACTATTTGCTATTCTCGTCTCTGTTGCTTGGCATACTATATGGAACCTCCGGGTAAACCGAGTAATTACAAACCCAGACAGGATACTCACTGAATCGGTCATTCATAACCAATGGTTGAAAGCTATCAATGGGGCCTTGCAACGTGACCGCCTTTTGACTGATAAATTTCGACTCAGATCACTCACGTTCAAAGAACAACTGGTCTTACAGCTCTTTGCGGTACAACAGGCGCGGTTCGTTTTTTTCTGTTTTGGCAAGTATTCACGAGAACAGCTGCCCTGAGCTCAATTCTCAACCGTTTCCCCTAAAAATAAGCTCATTCTATTCGCATTGAAAATCCGCAGCGAATGGAATACGGGTATTTTTGATTCTATTATGTAATAGAATTTCTTCCCGAAAAACTTGGTTTTGAGTAGGACACCTGTAGCCCTTGGAATACTGCCCCAATTGGCCTAATCTTTGGATATGCTATACAGCTGATGTTGCCCTAGCCAATGAGGGTGTTTACGGAGCTTAATGTACTCAAACGTCCATGGACAGCTCTACCTATGGTAGTGTTTGGATATCTACTCCGCTAAAGTGTGCGCTAGATCACAATCACTCAGCATGTAATATAAATAAACACACCGTTGTCTAGAGCCGCATCAGATATATAGCATATCCAAAGATTAGGCCAATTGGGGCAGTATTCCGAGTGCTACAGGTGTCCTACCCAAAACCAAGTTTTTCGGGAAGAAATTCTATTACATAATAGAATCAAAAATACCGGTATTCCATTCGCTGCAGATTTTCAATGCGAATAGAATGAGCCCATTTTTAGGGGGAACGGTTGAGAATTGAGCTCAGGGCAGCTGTTCTCGTGAAAACTTGCCAAAACAGAAAAAAACGGACCGCGCCTGTTGTACCGCAAAGAGCTGTAAATACATGCAGTGGCCTACTTATGGACGACGACTCATTGCCAGATGATTGGACACATGAGGAGGTTTTAGTGGGTATATGGCCCAGACATGGGATAGGATAAATTAAATTCTAGGGCCAGAGTACACACTGGTTTAAAATATGTGCGTAACGGCATTTCCTCCTAGACAATTCACCGGCACCGACCGGCTAATACCCAGCAACCCAGCAGATGAGCTTCGAATGCTTCTGCAGACAAAATTTCATTATCCCAAACACTCCAAAAAAATAAAAATAAAATTGTGATGTCATGCACGCTCGCCACGTCGGGAGGCCCGTGTTATCAAACCATTGGAACAGAGGACCGCAGTTCACTCAGATGAGGAGCCCACACATAGACCCTCGAATCGGAGTATGCAGTCCATCCGAGTCGCGGAGGCAAGCAGAGCGTAGAGAGACTTGTGCATGCACCGCCACAACTTCTCTTGCTCTCACCCATCGTCTTGGATTCTTACCAATGCCCAGGCTTCATCGCCCCATCCAGGAACACAAAAATTTATGGATGAATCTGAGACTTTCGCCCTCGATTTTTTGGAGGTTTCTTCAAGGCGTCTTTTCGCGTCGAAATAACTCAAATATCCTTCCTTGCCTGCCACGGGCCTCAGACTCGAGCTGGATTATATTTGGCCTCGTTATTGTCCTTCTCCATCTCGCTTTTGAGTATATTGATTCTGTGCCTCGTGGTCCCGGGGTCGATTCTCCGTGTTGCACCCCGGTCTCCGATACAGTGATTCGACATCAGTTGTACGATCTCCGGCAAGCATCGAAATAGTGCTCCTCATTTTTTTTTGCAGCCGCACACCCAGAAGGCACTTGTCAGGCTTGCGAATGGAATCTGTGGATATCAATAGCTGCAGCCCTCCCTCCGAATGAATCCCAACCCCAGAGTGCAGGCTGCTTTTATTCGAACTGCCGCTGCTGTCTAGACTCTCTTCGCTGAGCTGGAAAATACTGCACTAACAGATTTCAACTGGAGTGTGTACTCTGTTCCATACTTCCTCCCGTTCGGACTGCGCCGGCTACCGTCTGCTAATCCTGAAGACTCGACCGGATCAAGTGCTCTACGGGACTGGTCAACTTCGGCACACGCTTTGAATCCATGAATATTATATGTCCGGTAGCGCCCTCCGCTATAACGTTTAAGGCTGCATTATTCTAGTCTTATGCAATACTCTTCCCGACTCTATCCAATTCATATACCCGAATCCCAGTGCTAGCCTAAGTATGCCCGTATCACCTTCGAACGAAATGATGAAGCCCGGCTACCAGTTCCGCATCCACAAGAACCCCGATTTGTTCTCGCACGACGGCATGCCGGCCCCAGAGTCAAGTCGCATCGCACAACGTAAAACAGACACGATCAATAGGGAAAGTAGTAATCTTGGCCTTGAATCCAAATTGGAATTGAAATCGCCTCATTATAATTAATATTCGCAGTG
The DNA here is from genome assembly GCA_029378395.1 of Mycena leptocephala. Lineage (NCBI taxonomy): Eukaryota > Fungi > Basidiomycota > Agaricomycetes > Agaricales > Mycenaceae > Mycena > Mycena leptocephala. The sequence goes on from JARJLF010000803.1 coordinate 42,548, forward strand.
GCTTGTAACTTTTGGTGCGGCCTTGGATGTGGCCATGGGGAATTGTCAACACCCTCGCAACCGCGGCACAAATTCCCAACAAGTGAACCTGGCCCACGGCCTGGGTACATGCGAATGGATATTCGATATTCGGGGCGTATGAAAAGCCAGCCTACAGTAATCTACAAGCTCGGCCGCTGCGCGTAGTCCGGTTCTTCAGGTGCAAGGGTAAGTATAATCTGCCGCTCAAAATCTGAACTCGCAAAGTCAGCGAGAACTAGCAATACATTCCAGTATGTTGCAGCGCACCTACTCATATGGGCAGGGTGAAAGTGACGGCAGTGCCGCCAACTGACGCCCTTTGACGCCCCCTGTGATGCCCCCGATCAGGGAGTTTGACGCCCTCATGTCACATGTCACACAGCAAGTGCCGCCCCAAGTCGCGGCAAATTTTAAGATTCAAGTTAGGCGGCTCATTACCTACTAATGTGTGTATACTACAGTCACCCGGTGACAAAATATCCCAATTTCTTCTCAACACCGAGATAAATCAAAACTATAGTACTAGTGTTCAAAACACAACACACTGGGAACGGCGTACATATGGTATAACACATGGCCCAGATGAACTGCGGTGTCTACTAAATACAGAATGCATTGAATTTCTCTGGAGGCTGGCACGATACCACCGTGTGGCCAAGTAAATGTTTGCAGAATAAATATACTGAATTGAAGCAACCATCAAGCTTGCTTGCTGCACCGTGTACGCTGTAGTCTTGACTTGCTCCTGCTTTACCCCCGTACCTGTAAAGAAACATTCTTCAGCGAGAAAAGATACCGGGGTCAGAGGCCTGAGAGCACAAAGATTGCTCCATTAACATTTAATTTGTCAAATGATGGTTCAAGTATACACGAAATTTAGCAAAATCGGTTTGGATTTGCACCTCTAACACAACAATAGTTTACTTTGAAACACGTTGATAAATAAGTTCTCTTTATATAAAATTGTAGTCTTGGCAAACCACGACTGTCCTGGTTAATCCTCCAATGATTATTTTCACCGTTCATATTTTCGAATCCCGAGGGATCCTCACCATAAAAATGATATCGTTCGGCATGGGAAAGTACTATAATGGTGTAAGATGTAATTATTAGAACAAATTTAGGAACCAAACGGTATTCAAGTCCCAACACCCAAGATAATAAATTATTCATAAGTCAGTGCAAAAATGAATCAGCTCCTTCTCCTATTTCTACCTGGTTATTACAGCCGTTGTCAGTACCGAAGGCGCGAATCAGAAAATTGCCGTTTTGGGCATTTTCTGATTCCTGCGACCGATTTGCCTATATCTCGACGAGTATTGCATGGATTGAGATAAAATGTAGCTAGATAATTCGGGCTAATTCCTCCGCTATTGGTGATAGAGAGATATCAGGGAAAAAATCTTATTGTGCACTGTCTGGCATATCAGGTTTCTCGGGCAATGAATCTTAACTGCAGAGCCCAAATCCTGTCTGAATCAGCTGAATTTTTGGGAGCATGGATTCATATGTGTACTGACTAAGGTGATAGAGCCGAAAGTATGAATAAAGGACATACCTAGAGCCAATTCTCTATTTGCTACCCAAAAAGCCCCCGAAAGAGACAGGAAGGGCAGGAAATAAATTATTCACAGTTTTGATTCTATCACTGGACTCAGTACACATATAAATCCATGCTCCCAAAAATTCAGCTGATTCAGACAGGATTTGGGCTCTGCAGTTAAGATTCATTGCCCGAGAAACCTGATATGCCAGACAGTGCACAATAAGATTTTTTCCCTGATATCTCTCTATCACCAATAGCGGAGGAATTAGCCCGAATTATCTAGCTACATTTTATCTCAATCCATGCAATACTCGTCGAGATATAGGCAAATCGGTCGCAGGAATCAGAAAATGCCCAAAACGGCAATTTTCTGATTCGCGCCTTCGGTACTGACAACGGCTGTAAACTATACGAAAATGTCTACCGAGCAAATAAGTTGCTAAGACTTTCGGTATTCCTGTTTGACGCCCACTTGACGCCAACATGTCACACTGACGCCCTGTCACGCGGTGAGATTGACGCCCCCCATAATTGGACTGCCCCTACTGACGCCCCTTGCTGCCATACTGACGCCCCCTTGACGCCCCCTTGACGCCCTTTTGCCGCCCCCATTGACGCCCTTTGGCGCCCCACTGACGCCCTTATTGACGCCCCCCCTGACGCCCTTTGACGCCCCCATGAAGGTAAATGTTGAGTTTTCACAGGCATACCCGTGCATCCCATGAGCCAAGTATATGCCGTAGGTCTCCATTATTGAAGTGCAGCATACCACAATGTATTAATAACGGCCACACCCTCAAAAATGAAGAAACTTTCTGTGAGTGACGCCCCATTGACGCCCCCGGGCGTCAAGGGCGTCACTTGGCGTCACTTGGCATCACTTTCACTTTGCCGTACTCATATTGCCCGAGAGATTATTCTTCTGCTCTCTTCCTCTCAATCTCTGATCATGACTGCCCTACCCTTCTTCAGCGTGTTTATTGTCAAGTCTGCTACCTATTTGCTACGCAATTAGCAGGTGCTGTTCAAATCGGCTGGGTATCAATGAGTTGGGAAGTAGTTGCCGGCATGCATGGACATTTGGATTCACGGAGCTCTGAGAATTTCCGAGCCAGCCCGTTGAAATTTTATATGATGAACTGTAAAGCTGCATTGCTTCCATGCACACAGATGTTTTTGGCTCTACTGAGAGGTGTGTCAGCACTACTGACCCGTATGGTCTGATGGTCATTAAATCCTCGCCTTGGATTTCTTGGTTCCTCAGCTCTCAATTACCTGCCACCGCCCCAAGCATTTAAATTTTGGGGCCGGATTTTACGAGCTGGCTTCATTGCTGTTGAGGAAGTACCTCCTCACTATCTGTGATCTGAGCATCTCACACCGATTCTGTTCGGGAGCCAGATCTTTAATCAGTTTGATATACCACTCAACAACAGGGTCCGAACTCAGTTCAAAGAATCTGGGCTCAATTGAGCCAGATAATTTTGGGATAATGCACTGACCTATTCAGATTCCGCTTACAGCCACCGGTCGGTGATTGGAAATTTCTGATTCATCATAATATTTATTACAAAGGGAAGGCATACTATTTGAGACCCCCTACTTGGCCACCCAAGTTAGTTGGCCACTTGGCATTTATAAGCTTGTCTGGTCCAGGATGTGCAAAGTTGGGCCACGCAGGACGGAATGCGACCCCTAACGGTGGTCCATACCCAATTTGGAGATTAACTGATGGTTGGATCAAATGCTGCGTGGTATTTGATGTCGTGCCGGAGGGTGATGCGATCAGTTTCTTAACGCCACAGACCCGCTTGCTCTCTTTCTCCACGAGTTCTGGGCCGATCGACGAGTTTGGGGGCTCATTCTGCTCGTCTCATTCGGGGCTTCAATCTGTGCCACAAAAATTCATACATTCCTTCCACCCTTATCTGTACCGGTGTCAAGAAGGGGTAAATTCTGACATCGAGGGTGCAACATGGCCATGCCGCTAACGAACAGAGGATTGCCATGGCCACTCTGAAACTTGAGATAGGCAATCATGATACAGGGATATTGAGCCTGAGAGGTATGTTAATTTTATGCAGCCCTCTGTCCTTTCCCATTGCTGTGGTCTGTCTCAAAAGGCCAGTTTTCTGTGGTCCGCACAGTCGAAATTTTTCAGGACCCGTGGATGTTGGTAGGATGTCTGGTGCATCCAAGTACGTTCACATAATTCTTATAAACCATTCCGCAACTTATTTTGGGCGACATGCTCCGCTAGTCGTGAACTAGCACCTCAATCGTCCAGATTGTCTATTCTCCCTATGCCCCCCTGCTGAAAATCAATATATAGACACTAATTATATAGCCTAAATCATGATTACAACCATCTAGAATAATGGTTTGGCACCTAATTCAACGGTTTGAATTCACCAGAAGTCCTCATTCAACCCATGAAGAGGACTGGGCCGGCGTGGCCAACTAGCTAGTATATTACTATTTTTGGAATCCCTTCGAAATAAATTCACGCCGCCCGCAATAGGCTACCTAAATTCGCCGGCCAGCCCTCAAATTACTCCTCCTATGTATGCACATGTACTAGACCACCCCCGGATCCAATACCGCTACCCCACGTGTTGTGCACTGCCTGAAAACATCAAGGTGGCCAAGTAAGGGGTCTCAAATAGTACATATGGAACACGCTAAGATTTATGCAGGTCCTCAAATGCTTCCTCATCTGATTTTCATCAACAGAACCCTACAATGCTTCCTCATGGTCACGAACAAGCTTCTCAAGCTCCTTAGCCTCGGGCAGTTTGATGGCGGAAGCAGCGCGACTCAAATTGATGGAATTGATGGGGCCGGACTCGCCGATCAGTTGGCATCAAAAACCAAATAGTAGACCACAGTACCAGTGGATTTTAATAATCTTTTTAGTGGAATCCCCTTGGGCCCAGAAATTTTTGGCCTGTAAGTTACCGACTTTGTTGCACCCTCGGGAGTTTGTTCCGCAACCCTAGACGAAAGAAACATCAGAAGTCGGAGACTCACGTGGCCACGCCATCACCGCCATCAGTGGCTGTGTATTTCCTACTTCTTCCAAAGCCCAATATTCACAAGTATTCGTTCTGAGAATATGCGCGCGCGCGTCTATATTCATTGTAGAAAAGAAAAAAAGAATTTGAGCACAAAAATAATTACGAAAAGCGAAAGCAGTGAATAACAAAGCTACCAACGGTAGCGTCGCCGTAGGCGGCCATGCACATAAACGTGGTACATAGGTTCTGTAGCGTACGGCTCGTTCTGTGTCTTCCGCACACGCAGACTATGCAGAGGCGCGGTATATGCCACCTCGCGCTGTCTCCCTTCGTGTCCTGCACGTTTGCGTACACGTAGCGTGGCGGCGAGGGGAGGACGTACAGGCCCGCGCTTCTCCATCGAGATCTACGAGGACCGGGGACACGAGCAGGACACCCGCACCCGCACCCACGGTTCTCCGTCTCCATTACCGCACGGGACCCGCGAGGTACCACCCGTGGTCGACAGGGATATACGCGGCGTGCCCGCACCCACACCCACACCCGTAGCTTTCCTGCTCTATCGCGTCGACATCACCCTCTCCGTCCCCGTCCCCATCCCCTCCGGAGACATGCGCTTCTCCATCCCCGGTGACGGGCGCTCGCTCCGCCTCCTCCATCCTCATCTTCATCAAGGCGCGCGAGTGCCCATCGACACCCACCCCTCCTTCCACATCTCATCTGCGCGCGCACACAGCTCCACCACCTCCACCTCCACCCCCATCTCCACCTCCTTCTCCTCCGTTCGCAGCCCCATCCCCATCCCCATCGCCGCCACCCACCCCCCACCTCCATCTGCGCGCGCTCTTCCACCTCCCTCTAGCTCCAATCCCACCTTGGTCGACGCGAGATGTGCGCGCCTAGACGGAGGCGAACGCGGCGGCGTCGTAATCGTGAGTCGTAGCAAGAAAGGGGGGCGGGACGGCTGTCCTGAGCGAGGGAAGGACGGAGGGAGGCGAAACGGGGAGCGGGGTAGTATCGACGTTGTCGCAGGGGAGATGTCCGTGCGCGCCTTGAGGGAAGTGAACGCGGCGTCGTCGCGAATCATGGCAAGGGAGGGGGTAGGTAGGCGGTGCGGCTGTCCCGAGAGAGGCGGGGACGGAGGGCGCTCCGACGGCGGGAGGGGGGTGAGGGCGAGGGCGAGGGCGAGGGAGGGAGGGAGGGAGGGCGGGCGAAGGAGGATGAAGGAGGGTCAGGGCAAGGGTGGGCTGCGCTTCGTGATCTTCATCGACACCGACACCGACATGCACATGCGCGAGTGCGCATTGACATTGCCATTCCCGTCCCTTATGTACCGTGCGCCTTCTCCGACTATTGACGCCCACGAGTACGCGCGCGGGTACACGAAACGGTGCGCACATCTCCGCCTCCTCCTCCTGATCCCCAACTCCGCATACGCGCTTCTCTGACTCCGCCTCGAGCTTCAATGCCGCCGACGTGGACGGCGATGTTTCCATCTGCCTTTTCAGCCCCGCGACTTTTTCGTCTACAGCTCCAGCTCCGGCAGTGCGCGCTCCATCCCCATCGACATCAACGCACATGCGACAGCGCGTCCTCCGTGTCCGCATCCCTCTCGCAACTGCGGCTGCGAGTGCGCGTTGTCGTAAGTGGTCGGTGCGGGTCCGTATTCCGTCCCTGTCCATACGCAACGCGGGGTAAAAGGGAGGCCGCAAGCGAGGTGTGATGTCGTGCTCCGTGAGGTATCGGTGTCGTCGCCATATGGCTCGGAAAATAGGGCCGCACGCAGAGGCGAGGATGGGAGAGGAACGAGCGAGGTGGGTGAGCGCGAACACGGAGGGTGAGCGATGCCTCACGAGCGTGAGGGGCAGCGATCTCGACAAGATGAGCTCTTGCTCTTAGTCTTTCTCCAGACCACCAAGGGTGCGGGTGCGCGTCGTCCACTGCATGTGCACGCCAAGTAGAAGGCCTCCGCGCATAGGTCGCAAAGCCGAGGAACGCGCGCGCGCAGAGGAGACCCGCCCAGCTGCCTCGTTCTCAGCGTCTTTGTCGGCATCCGTGCGCGAGAAGAGCGCTGGGTTTACCCCAAGTCCACGTGTCTGTCCACACGGCTCACCCACGGCGCAATGACGAATGCAAAGCGGGGAGGTAGCGGCCACCGGATGCGCGGGAAATGTGCGCACGGGAGGGATGCGAGTAGCGATTATGTGAGCACGGGGTGGGTGGAGGGGAGGAGAATCGGGCTTGGCGGTGGACGAAGGCAGGGAGGCGGAGGCTTAGGATGACGTAGGTGACGACGAAGGTACGTTATAGCGTCGGGTATGCAGGACTTTTTTCAAGACTTGGTATTAGCTGAGTCTAGGCTAGAATGGTGAGAGAACGCACGGAGCAACACTTGAACCAATGGAATGCCAAGGACAATGGGTCTCGTAGCTCTCGTAGCTGCAGATAGCCGCCACGGCATCGATATTACGAAGCCGTTGGAGCAGGAGAGTGGTTATCCGAGACTGAAAGAGGCCACCATATGCAATATCAATCGCGCAGAGCCAGTCAAGGTTGGAGAGTTCGAGTAGCGCACCGGCAGCGTCAAGCGCGAAAGCAAAAGCATTAGTGTGGCTGTGTAAGCACTGCCACACTTTCTGTTTTCTCCCCTCACGCAACGGAAAGGCTGCTCTCTGTCTAGGGATTCGGCCCTGTCCGCAAATCTACTCGGTGTTTTCGGCCGGTCAGGTTTGCACTCTCGACATTTCATTTGGAATCGCACGCTCTCGCTCTCCGGAACATGGCGAAGGTGATCCACAGTCAGTCATTCTTCCTCTTCTTCGGACCTATTATCTTCCACTGGCTTGAGGATTCTCCTCGGCACAACCGTGATTCATCTCGGTCGGGTCTCCTCGAGTTTCCACACATCCGGTGCGGCCTTAATCCCGCTGGTTCTATTCTCCCATTCGCATGGCAATTTCCCGCCGCGGCATCCCACCAATCCAAATTCTTCCACGCGATTTTATTCATAGTCATCGCAAGACCTCCAACTTCCCGTCTCACTTGTAATTCCCGACCCTCGATCGCTCGCAGTATCGAGGCCCCAAAATCACTAACGCTGGCGTGAGGGAAACAAATTGCCTCACGCCATGGAATATAATTCCCTCTCCAGCCACGGAAAAATATGGAACTCTCGGGTCCTCCATCCTTCTCTCGAAAATTGTCTCACTGTTTTGGCGATCGGTCGGTTAGGTTCCACACATCATCGACATTTCATTTCATCCGGATTCGGATCTCTCTCTCTCCGAGTCTCTCGCGCTTGCTCTCTCCCCGGATGGCCTCTTTTTCGTACTTTTTATTATCCTCTTCAATCTTGAGGGTCCTTCTCGGTGCAATAAAGAGCACCTTTCATCCCAACTCTGGTTTTTCCTTCCTCCGCCCAATGTCAGGCATACTCCTTCTCCACAGTACTAGTATTCATAGCGATCACCACCGTTCCGAATCCCTTGTGAATTTTCGTCCCAACGAACGCGCGGAGCCCAAACATCGGTTCGCTCAACGCGGATATTCTCCGTTGCTGTGTAGCTCTGCAATCGCAGCCTCCCTACCCTTCCCACCCACCCACCACTACCACAGCGCATGAAAAATCTACGCTTGGACCTACGCTACCCGCCACTTCGCCTGAACTCGCCTGAACTCGGAAAACACTCGACGGATATAGGTGCTTAGATTCACTGGGCTTTTTGGCTGGCTCGGCGATACAACAGACTCTCTTACTGTGCGTTGGCTATTTTCAGAGTGCATACTCTACTTCTTATGGACTGCGTGGAATGGTACCCTCGCTGACCTCCCTCACGGCGGCGCATGTACATTCCGGCATACCCGTTGATCATATCCCTTTTTAGACCCGCGCGGCGAGAGATCCCGCTTTACGCTCTGCTAGTCTACTCGTCGTATCCCTGGACTCGACGCAATGCTCCTATTTCCCGAGGGCTGAGATACCTCCCTATGCATCCATGGCCACTCATTCACAACACCTGATATTCCCCGATTAAAGACAGCTCAAGCCTTGAGCTTGAGCTCAGGAACCGAATCAAATATCAATTATTGATTCCTCTCACTTCCACTTCAGTCAGGGCGCTTTCCCAGGTTTTACCGGTTCTTTACTTGATCTCCTCCGCCATGGCCACGCACAACCTCATCTCCCAATACCAGGTCCACATCCACATCCAAGCATCAGTCCTCTTCGTCGTCCCTGGACTTGTTATTTTTCTCTTGAGGGTTGTTGTGATTGTCCTCTTGAGGTTCTTCTCGGGTCAGGGTCTCGTACTTTCACACATCTGGGCAGTGGCGTTGAGCACGCTGCATTGCACTTGCCAGTCTGGTTCTATTCTCCCTTTCGCATACCAATCTACGGTACCAGTAATTTTGTTTCTCTTCGAGACTCATAGTGAGTGCAAACGTCGGTTCTCTTCTGTCGGGCAATCATTGTCGTCCCTACAAGGAACTGATTCCGGAGTCGGAGTCTCAGAATCATCGCGCTCAATGGGAAGCCGCTATTCTGAATTCCATATGGCTTTGCCAGCGTCTCTGCGCGGGACTTGATCTTCCTTCCTTGACCGCCTTTAATATTACGAACATACACTCGAGAATCCCGTCCGCTTTGCCCTTCGGTCGCAACCAAGTAGTCTCTCGCAACAAAATGTCGTTTCTTTAACTCGGTAACCGGCACCAAACTGACACTGGCGGGATATGCTATAAATTGTATGATCTCTTTTCTCCCAAGAATCGTCGTGTGGGTTTGAAAAAATCTACCGTTCTCCAGGACGTGCTGTGCACTCCGGCTACGATTGATACATATTCTATGGTTTTCTTCGATCCCTCGATGCCTCTTCCAGTGGGCGTCGTGAAATCTGTATTAATTCCATTCTACACCTCTGGAGTCCTCAGAATGATTAGGACGACTCGGCGCAACGCTACTTCTGCAATCCCTAGATAAGTGCCGATGCATCCACCTGCAGATCTTGGATGGCAAACTGCGAGAGAGGAGCATCAGTCGGGGACTGACCTGAATGGATTCAGGTTGAAACTAATTCTGATTCCCTCATCATGTGTGGTTCGTAGGGGGACAAGTTCGCTTCGTTGATTTCCATCAATCACTGCGTTCCGACCCTCTCTAGACTCAGCTGTGGCTAGACAACCTACACAAAGCTACACAGAGGCCAGACAGACGTCTCTGTTTAGGTGACTAGACATGGTCAGTCTAGCTGTGTTCGGGTCAGTCTAGGTCTGTCTGGGTCAGTGTGGGTCAGTGTGGGTCAGGTAGCCTGTGAAATTGAACTTTGTGACAAAATGTCAATGTTTAGCTTGGGTCAGGCACCCGCAAAGACCTAAACTTAGCCCCACTTATCTAGACAGACCTGTGTTTGGGACCCACACAGAAGCTAGCCAGAGGCTAGACAGAGGCTAGACAAAGCCATACAAAATCCCTGTCTAGTGGGCTAAAAAGGGCCTGTCTAGGGGCTATGCTCACGTAGAAATAGTGAAGCCAGATGAACACAGATGAACACAGACCTACACAAAGGTTCGTCTAGAGAGGGTCGGGCAGTGAATGACGTTGGAAAATAGAAGCCCCAGAAGTTGAGCGAAAGTTATTCAAAAGGCTCAGATTTCTCTGATACAATATCGGCGTCCACTAATGAATCTCAGAAGTGGCATCTGGTTTCACAAACTTGACATACTCGTGGATCAGTACGGGTTCCGTGGACTTCGTCCCAGCCGCGACGACCTTCAATCTTCCGACGTGGTCTTGCGGAGCGGGATGATCAGGCTTCCTTCATCGGGAAGTACCACGGCGTGGAGAGACATGCGCCGCCACTGGCGAATGCCCGATCCATCATATCTGGCCAATGACTACCGGGGTCAAGCTCAGAAGCCTCTGTCAGCGGGATCCCGCGCACCGACAGAATCACGTCGGGGGACCGGTAGTCGAAAATCGTGAGGAAGTTCGCGTTGGGATCATCAACCCATCTTGTTGTGAGCTCTCGGTAAACTGGTATCCTGCGTTCCTTAAAATCATGATGGAGGACGGCTCGTAGGAATGCAATTTTGCGGGCGGTGAGGGCCAGACGAATGTCTGGGTCGTATTTGTCAGATCGACGTTGATACATATATCGTTGTTAGTAGGCTCACCTCTACACCTCTGCAACCGCTCAGATATACTGCACAATATTCATGGTGACCCCGCCGCCAGTCTTGAGGTCGACAATCCCGCAAGCAGTAAAATAGTTGGCGGCACCCGGAACAGCGCTTGGATGTCTTTCTGTCTCGGATACTACCGCACTTGAAACCGATGCGTAAGGGATGTTGTACATCTCGGCCGTTAACCGCGCCACCCACCTCGTTCTCTCAAGAACGGTCCATGCCGTGTAAACCCCGGATACGGCGAAAGAATCCCTCCCGATGTTTTCGAAAAGCGCAGAATAGGCAGTCGCAAGATCTCGCGATGGAAGTTACGGGCTGCGCTTTGACGTGGGTGGATCCAGAACCTTCCTGACTTAAATCTAGTACTACAATGAAGTTCCAAAGCGGTGGGCATTCATATTCGGACCAGCATTTGAATTTATAAACTAAGTTTAACAAACGTCAGTTGGATACAGTACTGAAATCTTGACTGAGCGCCACACAGAATACAAGTCCCAATTATCAATCCATCGGAATATCTAGGATGTCTCGCACTACATAAGGAAGAGCATCGGGGGTATATCGTCGCAAGGATTGTATCCCTCGGTTTCCCCATCATCGGGATCAACTATTCATTATGTTGTCAGAAATAATGGGACGAATTGTAGACAGATTGTGTGAGCTCACTGAGGGTAAATGGAGGATCCACCTCGGCGGACAATTGGAAAAGGGGGTAGCCAAGATGTTGTGCGATGTCCTGGCTATCTGGATCAAACCCTTTGCCTTGGTGGAATTGACGAAGTCCATCATAAACACTTTCATCCCAGGACAACCCTTCGATCTCCACGGAGAGCGAAAAAGAAGGGAATCCCAGTCTAATTGCCTCCTCTGTGCTGAGACGTTCGACACCCGATTGATCGAGAGACCAGTATGCTGGACACCTGGGCCATTTGAATGACGACGGCCCCCTTTGAAAATGCTCCGGCGAGCATAGAAATAGGTAGCCCCGGGGAGGATCGTCCGAGGTTGCTGAAATTAATAAGTTAAAATAAATGCGATCCACGACAACTGCGTGCGTCGTTAAGAACGAAATCAGACCAAGACTGGTTTCAGACGCACCATGATCCACGAAATTGCATGTGACCCCGAGTTGTTTGAAAATGTGATTGGCTTGACTGAGCCAGGGTTCGAAATTGGAGCTCTGGCTTGAGATGTGTAAACTGAGAGTGGTGTCAAATATATCACCGAGAGCGAAACTGGAAGCCCGCCAGTGAGAACAGATTGCCATGCAACCAAAATAAAATCGTGATACCAGGTCCAGCCCTCTTCCATGACTTCTCCTGTCGCTTGTTCAGCAGTTTCCCAATGACCTAGCTCGGCTTCTGCCTCTGGCAAGAGTGCAATCTCAACCAAGCCCCCCAAAGAGCGGACAATTGTTGTGTTTAGATTCACTGTTGCGGAGGCAGAACAGTAGAGTTGTTGCTCTTCTGATAGATGCCAATAACATATTCTGTAATAGTCATCCAGTGTTAGAGCATCGATGGCCACGGTCACTGGGTTCCGGGCCTCCAATGGTTTGATTCCTTGGAGAGGCGATATTCCAATCCCAAGGGCATACCAGGGGTATATCATGTTTCCTGGTACAAGATCCAAGCAGAGCCGACCAGAGGAGCAACGTATCCACAGCGTGCATTCATCTTGAAACTGGGAACATTCGCATACATAAGTATGGCATCTAAATGACTGAACTTACCAGTTTCCGTTGGAATACCGAAGAGAAATAATGCCCCGTTGCCTGTGACAGTGTCAGCGAGCTCACTGACCTGGGTGAGCTTCCATACCAAGAAATCCTCATTCTAGAGAAGTCTATTTAGGAGGTGCGAGGCGACAGGTACACAAACACATACACTTTGGGCATAGGTATACGCCTTCAAGATGGGTGAACAACGATCCAGGAAATGCCCCAACGATATCAGATCTAATGAAGTATTAAGCTTTAAGGTGGCACTTGGAAATCGAAAGCCACACCATCATGGAAGACCGTAGCGTAAATATTATTCGAACTCGCCGCAGCATGCATTTGAACAATATTTGGATGGCTGGGCTTCCAACTTAGTCTCTGATCGACAAAGGTCTTGCGTGGCCCTTACCGAACCGTCATATATCTCGCAATATCCCGCCGCCACTCCTTTAATAGTAATTCAGTAGCCACCCTTGCAAAGCAGACGGTCACACACCTGTTCTGCGCCGTCACCCTGATGCATGGCGACCGTTACGCCCGAATTTCGACCATCTATCCTGGCAGAATACACCCGCCGTACACGCACCCCCTCACGTTGGTAGCAACCCAAAACAGTGCAGTTATTATCCAGGCTTATTTCGTGCTGGAGGTTGATATCTCCCATTGGGATCATTCGGAAGTCTGTCCGAGATTAGTGCCCTTGCAAGACACACTGAGTAAATTTACCAGAAGGCACAATAGGAGCACAGGTATATTTGTTCGTGACATTGTTATTAACAAAGGTCCCGCCAGCCACGGTGAAGTGGTGCGACTCAGAGAAGAAGGCGCCGCCAGATCTAGATTATGCGCTGATGAGACGCCGCCACAGTCCACATCGATGAAGGAAGAGTTCACGAAGAAGCCCCTGCCTCAAGATCGTCTGTGGCTGAGTTAGAGGCAGACCCTGTATCCAAATGTGATTCGTCGTCCATCGATACTGAGAGTAAGAGGAAGAGATGTTAAGCGCCCATCATACAGCTTTGGTGCTGTTAAAGACATCAGCTGGCAGTGCACGGTTCTCCCGTGTCACACTGCAAATAAACAGCACAAGCACAGGGGAATTCCACGATGGCCGCGCCAAGATAGATATCCATATGACATAAGTCCGAAATCCACCCTACCCCACCTGTAAGGATCACACGGCTCACCTTGCCATCTCGGCGATCATCTAAGTTTCCCACGGCCTCCTGCGCAACCACGCCGGAGTCCGCAAGTCTGCGCGCGCAGTGCGCAATGACTGTGCGCACAGTTTTTCTACTCAGTCCCATCAAAAGTTTCCGCCGATCATGATTCTCACAGCCCGACATCATCTTCTTTAACCATCATCTTCTAAATGGCATGCCAGCATTGTTAATGATCCAATTGGTACTCTCCTACAAAAAACTGGGTCATTGGTACTGTACAGGCTGGGAAATATGCTGCCCAAACAGCTGCCATGGTTGGCATGCTACATTAACATTCAAGCACCCACCGAACTCTCCTGATATTTCTCCCATTGAACAGCTTTGGCATATACTCAAAAGTTGTCTCTCACAGCCACTGCACCACCCTATGACATGTGACGGGCTCATCAACACCATAACTGAGGTTTGGGAGTCAATTTTGGTGGAGGAAGTTGACAAATATGTTGATTGGATGCCAAGAGTTGTGCAGGCTGTGATTGATGTGGAGGGTAGACATCCTGGATTTTAAGTGCACACATGGAAAGCCCATATGTGTAGTATATCAACACTCACATCTTGTTTTATTCTGTGAAAATTTGTCCTGCCATAGTGAATGTTTTTCTGAGCGGCGGAAACTTTTGATGAGACCGAGTATTGTCTTGTACTTGTACCGTAGTATCCGTAGTTTCTGTAGCTAGTCCGCAGGGCTTGTAGTTTAGTATAAACACTACATTTTGATGGCCCCTCGGCCAACCTTGATCGAGGTCGGCTGAGGTTGGCCGAGGTTGGCCGAGGGGGCTCGACCGGGTTGGTCGAGGGGAAGTTGGCCGAGGTTGGCCGAGGTTATCTCGGCCAGGTTGGCCAAGTCCCTGATCTCTGTCCCAGCGCCTCCAGCATCCCTGGCGCCGTCGGGTAGCCTTCCCACAGAGTGTGGGAGCCAAAGTAGTTTGCCGATGGGCTGTGTAACTGATGTCGCGTGGCGTGGCCAAATCAGGCCATAAATCCGAGATACGACTGGTGGTAGACTCGTCACCAGTCTGCCCAGGGACGGCAAAACTTAGTGCAAGCACTATGCCGTAGGCAGACTGGTAGTTCTCGGAAGCTGTCATTGGTGTGCGCCTGGAGTTTGAATTTTAACACATGCCGAGAAATGCCGCGCGGCACTCGGACCGCTGTCAATTACATCATTAATTCCGAATATTTCCGCTTCGCTTGCCTTTGCCTTTCGCCGCGTCGTAGTCGCTTTCCGCATCTTCTCTTGCTGCCCAGCGGACTTCTATCCGATTCGCACCTACTCTCAAGCTTGTCCAACCACCACGTAACCCTGTTTTCCACGCTCTTCGAGCCGGTATTGCAAAATCTCGTGGTCGTAGAAGATGGCAGCCGTCCCACATCCAGCCCCATTACCATGCCCTCTACGGTGGATTTGGGATCCTAACACGATACCTCTGCCCATTAAGGTTTTAGCTGTCGTTGAAATCCTCCGAGGTCTGCGTCTGTCTCCCGCTGAAATGCTGATCACGCTCCTGGGACAGCAAACAGAGTACAAAGCCATCGCGGATGGATTTTATTGGTCACAAGGATTGGAGCACCTTCTAAATGTATGCAACGGCAATAAACTCGGGTAAAGAAGATCAACGCGTGGTTCGGGACGCGAGGTATCGAAATCTAGTGCAAGACACCCATCGCGAAATGGACGTGCTGTCGACTATATTCCTTCAATCCACCAATGAAATCACTCCCGAGGGGCTCTTAAACTTCGACTTTGAGCGCGACGTTACTGCTGTGTGCGAGAGCATGCTCCAAAACTCCGTCGCGTCCTCATGGCGCAGCACAAACTCTTCGAGCCGCACGCGAGAATACACTCAAAGATCCGGCACCGGTCGTGCTCTTTCATGTCTCTCATTGCACCTACTGACTGGACCTTAGTTGTTACCATGATACAAGCCCAGCTTGCGAGGCACCGCTCCCAAAATAATAACTTTGTGCCATCCCATGCAGCATGTACTTCCTCAGCAGCGGAATGCCACGGAAAGTCATCGACACCCTCGCACATGCCGGAATGTCTCTCTCTTATGATACCACCAAAACAGCCAACCGAAAGCTTGCGGTTGCTCAGATTGAACGCGCCTGCTTAGCTGCACGCACTGGGCATGCCATCGGATGGGATAATATCCACGTCTCTCTCTCCCAGCACGTTGAACAACGGACCATGGCTCCTGCAAAGGTTCAAACTGGCACCGCTATAATTATCTATATCTTCGCGGCATCTTCGACTCGGCGACGCTTGCACTCCAACCAATTTTAGATCGACGCGCGAGCGCGAATATCATCTCATATTCCAAGGACATCCGTCCCACCCGTGCCAGGCACGCTCCATCCATCAGCATCTGTTGATTTCCATTGTTGAACTGTTTATCGCGGGCGACCCCGACTTCGACTACTTGAAAGAGTCCCCCGAGCTCCAACACCCCCAATATCGACCTCCACCTGCTGATCACATCACACAAGAACACGTTCTGCAGACGACAACTCGCGAGGAAGGTAGCACCGCGGGCACCACGCAGCTCAGTGACGAAACTTATCTGACCCAACTCGAATATGATGAGCACGCGCTCGACAATATCGCCGTCCCTCTTACAACGACCAGAAGACCAACGCTCTCATCCGCTCCGCCCAACTCCTTCGCATGGGTGACATGTCTGCGATACTCCGCCTGCAGCATTACCAGCTCGCACCTGGCCTTTTCCACGTCGAACTGAATCTAGCCTGGCTTATACTGAAGATACATCGCGGAAATGGTCCTGACCTAGGCAGCCTCCAGTATTTTATCGGCCTCCTAGCGAAAACTCGTCTCGGTTCGGCGCAGCCCGACTTTGAAACCATGGTCTCTCTGTTCATGCAGGTTCTAACCGGCGCAGGTTCAACATTTTTTCAAAATCGAAACCGGCATGTCGCGTAATCAGTTTGTAAAAACTAAGCCGACTGCATCGAAGCTTCTCGAAATGGCGGAACGGGTGTTCCGAAAGTATGCGTCAGATCCGGGTCCTGCCTCCGAAGAAGAGGATGATTTCACTTTCCGGACATGCGGCTTCTGATGCGTGATCTTCTGGTTTTCTACCTTCTTCGCACCTCAATATCTTCGGGCGATTTCGGTCGAGTCGAGTTGCTCCTGGGAAGCTGACGCTCATGTTCTCGTGCGGCGGCTGTCCACACTACCAAACAGAGCTACTTCATTTCGTTCAAAATCTAAGAAACGTCTGGCCAGAGGGTTTTGCGTAGGCCAAGGATTTGATATCTTGCTCGCACAACATATGCTGACTGTCTTTAGGAATGTCATGCGGGATAATGCGATCATCAGCACATCCGGGCGAAGCTATGTTGGCGTCGACAAGAACATTGAATTCAATATCAACTTTCAAAAGGTCCCTGTCACCGTTAGAATGAACTTGCACTGAATTTCGTTCCAGAATTACTTCTCCTCAAAAGGTGTTCATGGCTCTTGGGATTTGCTCTCTGATTTAGCACCAAACGTACCCATCTTCCGACGTCTGAAAACGCAATTTGGGGATTTTCTTGGTGCGCCATGGCAGGGCATTCACCACACTAAATCAATGCAAACGATCAGGTCGCCAAGGTACAATCAAAGATGTCTGAGTTCGAGCTACACTTGGAAAAGGTAAATGCGCGACGGGTAACTGAGCGCCAAACCGTCGACATAATTGAAACGGGGGCAATTTTACTGCAAAAGACGGGAATGAAGAAATTCGCCAAGTCTTACACGAAGTGGAGGGACGGAAAATAGGATCCGCCCGTATGTTATGCATTCGATTATGCTCGCTTCTGCTGCTTTGATACCTGTTCCGCTATCCCAGTTACACCATGATGGAGCGCTGCCCTTCGCAGTGGCCGACCCATCGCGTTGAGGTGTACCGTGGGAGACTCGGGGAGATCTTCCGGAGAGAAGCACGGGATGAGGGCGGGGAACCTGATGGCGTCGAGGAGCGCGATGAACAGGGGTCGGCGGGACGGCGCTGGTTCGTGTGGGAATAGGTCGTGCGAACGCGGCGTGTCGTCTGTCGTGAATGTAAATCGTCTGCGGAACCAGAATCTATTGCTGCTTCAGAATCTCCGTCCGACTGCGAGTCTCTCTCAGAGTTGGAGTCGTTCGAGCTATGGGAGTCAGACTGGGTGGCAGTGGTCAGGCTGAGATCGTATCCAACAATCACTGTCACAATGTCGAGGGCGTACTCGGAATGCCACTCGTCCGTCTCATTCAACAATGTCGTGATGTCCATGGGAGTTCGCAGAGAATGCGCGGGCTCGCGAGAAAGAGTTGTGATCGAGGGATCTTCTAAAATATCTCCGATACGAAATGTGCACGCGACTGGATCGTTAGAATGACGTCTGAACCGCCAGTCCTCCAGTTGCTGAACCAGATCTCCCCGGTCTGCGACGCGACGATATTTTTTTCGAACACGTTTTGGCTTCTTCTTGGGCTGCTCCAGGTCGGAGTCAGAGTCGGACTCGGTTGGGATCGGACCTGGGAGAAATTCTGCAAGTTCAAAGTCGTGGCAGTTGTCGCAGCAGTACTTGTCGTATTGCAACGCTACAACGAATCAAGCTTTTTTCTGGAAAACATTTGGATGTCTTACCTTCCGGGGTGTTGTCATGATTGAGAGACGCAAGTTGCCGGCGCCTGCACGACTTGGAATGTGTGTAGACAATAACAGCCTGTTCCGTGCGCTCCTCTTTCTTGCTCTTCTTGTGATCAGGATCAGCAGATAAATTATCCAGAGCCCATCGCTCGGCAATTGTGAGAACGAGACAGAGAAGTCCATCGCGCCCGCCACGCCCACCGCGCTGATCATCCTCGAACATGGTCTTCGGAACACCCAGTTTGAGGATAAAGCGGATGTTCGCAACATCAAATCCCTGTATCTTTTCGAGCAAGTCCCAATGTCGTAGTTGAATGAGCTCACATTCGAGGCGGCTTCGGTAGCAATGAGGATGCGTACATCTCCGTCGTCGGCCTTGAACAACTTAAGTACTTCACGACGTGCTCCAGATAAGATTTTGACATGCCAGAATGGTAATGTCGGAACGGTTGCTTCTTGGCAAGATCAGGAGGGAGTTGGGAGTTTAGATGGCGAGAAAGAGCTGCGGCTTTGAGTTTGTCATCCAGAAATACGATGCCCTTTGGAAACAGGTAACTGGGAGGGAATTTCGGAGGCAGCAGGATGTTGAGATTAGTCAAGTTGTCGATAGTCCAATCATAGGAATTGTAGCGTAAATTAGATTAGGTCGATTTGTGGAGAGTAGCAGTTTCACGGTGTTCTCTGGTTCCATTCGGCACGTTTTCATGACGAGATCTATGACTTCTTGTGGCATGGATGCGGAGTATGCCGTGCATGGAGTTGAGGATGGAAGGTGAACACGAAGCCGTTCGCCCAGATCTGAATATGCGGGGCGGAAGGCCTCTTCCTTTCCTTTTGCTGACCCGTTGTTAAAATAAAGCGGGCTTCATCTAGTTGAAGCAATCGGATTCTTTGGTCCATTTGGATCGTGAATAAGCCGAGCAAACCGCGTAAGATGGCCTTTGAATGTGCCACATTGTTCAGGGGATAGTGCATAGTGACGATATTTGGTGTGATTCTTAATTGTCTGGGTTCTGGTGAATATAGAATGTGGAAAATATTCACCGTCACTCGCCTGCCAAAGGTCTCTGTCTTCCGGAGTGAAGGAATTAATGGCGATTGACGGATTCTATACTTGGAGAATTCTATGACCTGAACCATTGTAAGCGCTTGAGTCAGATAGGAGGAAGAGAAGGAACATGATGTCTTGTATTAACCGCAGAGGGGAGACTGTTATAACAACGGCATCCTTCTCCAGTAAGAGCACCGGAGGATCATCGCTAAGGTTTTCCCAGACCCAGTGCTGGAGCGTACTATGAGATTCTTCCCTTCCGCAACAGCAAGAACTGCCCTGAGCTGCATCTCCCTCGGGGTCTTCTGGCCACACGAAGCGATATCGAGATGAAGGAAAGTGTTGAGGACAATGACACGCTGCGAGCGCGTCAAGGAGGACATGAAAGCATATGATAGGGCATGAAATGCATTAAGAGCAGTCTGCGACATCGGAAGGACAACCTTATCGATTAGAGGATCCATGATTCTAGATGTATTCGGCCGGCAAAAGGTGCGGCATCAACAGAAGAAAAAGATTGAATGTAAAGGGTGTGATCAAAGATATTATGGGGCCAGAAACAGGTTTGGAGCGTGAAAAATGAGTGTTAAAGAGAGTGGTTCCACCAAAGAGGGGTATTAGATGCAGGAAGGCGTATACGACGCGTGGAATCGTAAGTGCAAGGCCAGATTCCTGCGGTACGAAAGGCACGAGGAACACAATGAATCCACAGGAGTTGTGGCAGTAGAGTCGGGTCAAGACACGTCCACGCCGCCAGGAAGGAACGTCGAACGCGAAGAAACGCTGGCGACGCGATGAAGGACCGTACGACGCGGCGAAAGGCAAAGGCAAGCGAAGCGGAAATATTCGGAATTAATGATGTAATTGACAGCGGTCCGAGTGCCGCGCGGCATTTTTCGGCATGTGTTAAAATTCAAACTCCACGCGCACACCAATGACAGCTTCCGAGAACTACCAGTCTGCCTACGGCATAGTGCTTGCACTAAGTTTTGCCGTCCCTGGGCAGACTGGTGACGAGTCTAGACTGGTGGACTGGGGGAAAAAAGAGCTTGAGGGAATACCTAGAGCTGTGGGGCTTAAAAAATTAGTAGATCAATATTAATGGATAATCCTCATGAACCCTTGCACAGGTAGATTGGATTATGCTATGTTACAAACAGTGGGAGTCGCTTTCGGCGTTATGTCTCAATTTGGAGGGCCGTTTACGTGTTGTGATATCAGTAGATCGCTCGTTACTAATAGTAACGGTTTAATTAGGGCTGTACGCCGTCCCGTCGACGGGCACGGCCGTCGTTTCGACGGGACCTGAACGGGAACGGTCCGTCATGCGACGGCCGTCATTTCGCCAGTCCAAACTCACAAGTTAGTTCATGAGATGTACCCTAATTGTGTATTGGGCCCTTTGCCCAGAACATGCCTGACAAAAGGTCTACACGGCTTATTTAACCGTTTATGGCGCGTTTTCAGGACCTGTCGACCCGTCGACAGCCGTTTTTGACGGGAACGGCCGTCAAAAATGCAGCCAAAGAGCCCACGGAACGGGACGGCTTGCCCGTCACCGACCCCGTAGAACCGGCGCGATGGGCACGGCGTGCAGCCGTAGGTTTAATGAGGAGTGGCTTAAAATTGAGGTCGACCAAAGGTTAACCAACCTTAGACCAACCTCGACCGACTAGGCCGAGCCAAGGAGTTGGCCGAGGTTGGTCGAGGGCCTTGGCCAAGGGGTTGGCCGAGGCGGCCTTAAAATGTAGTGAAATACTCTGTTCATGTACTCTAGTAGTCAGTTCCGTTAAACACGCGGATTTGCTCGACTCACCTCTGTCTGACGTCTAACAACTCCGCCAACGGGATTCTTGTGTCTACGACTCTCCTCAACAGAGACTCCGTAGCCTCACAGTCGACAGGCATCCAGAAAATTACAGGTCCAATGTCGTGGTTGCATTAGGGCCAAGCGCCTTGGTAAAACGAAAAGGAAGTCCGTTTCCCAGAGTTCTCACTTGATTGAAGCAGGCATTGAATACCAAGGGGGAAGCCGGCCAGGCGTCACCGGGGGAAAGAGAGGGAAGATCAGACAAAACGAAAAAAAAAGAAAAGTCGGGGCTCACGTGGGCCTGCCATCACCGCCATCAGTGGCTGTGTATCTCCACCTTCTGCCTTCCGCTCATTCACCCAAAGGTCCCAAAGCCAGATTAGCAGTGACAAGTATTTGTTCTGCTTATGCATCTATTAATTTATGGAGTTATTTTTACAAAAGATAGTTGATTGGCACCAAATTTCTACGAAACGCGAAAGAAGCAGTGGATAACTAGCGTCGGCGGCCATGGACGTAGACATGGTAAATAGGTGCTGTAGTGTATGGGTCGTTCCGTGTCTTCCGCACACGCAGACGAGGGAGAGGCGCGGTATACGCCACCTTCCCCCGCCCTTTGTGTCCTGCACGTTTGCGTACATGTAGCGCCGCGGTGCGGACGACAGTGAGGCCCCGCATATCCATCGAGATCTGCGAGGGCCGGAGATGGGGGGAGGACACCCGCACCCGGGCTTCTCCATCTCCATGATACCCGCAAGGCGCCGCCTACGCTCAACAAGGAAGGGGGGACGGGGAAAAGGGCGAGGACGAGGTCAGGATATACGTGTCTGTGCCCACACCCGCGCCTTTCCTCCTCTATCACCTTGACATCACCCTCTCCTTCTCCGTCCCCGTCCCCATCCCCTCCAGAGACATGCGCCTCTCCATCCCAAGGGATGGGCGCTCGCTCCGCTCTGCGTTCATCCCCATCTTCATCGAGGCGCGCGAGTGCGCATCGACACCCACCTCTCCTTCCCCATCTCATCTGCACGCGTCCACAGCTCCACCACCACCACCTCCACCCCATCCCCATCTCGACCTTCTTCTCCTCCGTTCGCAGTTCCATCCCCATCACCATCGCTGACACCCACCCCCCATCTCCATCTGCGCGCGCTCCTCCAGTTCCGACTCCGACTCCGACTCCATCCCCATCGACGTCGAAGCACGTGTGCACGCCTAGAAGGAGGCGGCGGCGTCATCAGTCATAGCAAGGAAGGGGCGACGGGGCGGTTTTCCTGAGCGAAGAGGGGACAGAGGTAGGGAAGTGAGAATGTGTCGGCGTTGTCGTAGTAGGTGGGCGAGGGAGGAAGAGAAAGAGGGCAAGGGCAAGGGTGCGTGCGCTGCGCTGCGCTGCGCTGCGCTTCTCCATCTCCATCGACACCGACACCGACCTGCGCATGGGCGGGTGCGCATCGAGATCTTCATTCCCATTTTCGGCCCCTCGACCTCCATCTCGACCTCCATCTCTTCCACACCTGCATCCCCATCAACAGCCACGAGCGCGCATCCGCATCCGCACTACCCCGCCCCCGCCCCCCTCGATCAGCACGCGTGCGAGCACGAGGATATACCCCCGCGCTGCACCGGCGCTTCTCCCGCGCCCCTCCATCAACATGCGCATGTGCAGGCAGCATCTCAGGCTCGGGCTCCATCCCCATGTCCGTGACATCGACGTGCACCCGCGCTGCATCCCTTCCCCTTCTCTACCTAGTACCTCCATCCGCATCCGCATCCCCGTGTGCTCGCTGTCTCCACCTCCTCCCGCATACCATCCGCGTGGCCCCTCCGTCTCAGTCTCGCGCTCCGTCGAGATGTGCGCGAGAAGCCCGAGTGTGGCGTCTGTATCTCTCTCGGAAGGATTGGCACTCGGTGAGGATGCACTCCGTGTCCTTGAGCGACAAGCGGCAAAGCGCGGCGTAAGCGGGAGGCCGCAAGCGAGGCGCTGCTGGTGTTGTCAAGATAAGTCCCGTCAAGGAGCGTGTGAGGGAGTCGAGGGAGTCGAGGAGTGGAGCGAGTGAGCGAGGAGGGTAGGTGAAATGCGGTGTAGACAGCATCGGCACGTTGCTTCACGGGCGTGAGCGGCAGCACGATCAGTAATGATCGCTAATACTCTACTAGGCCACGAAGACCACAGGGAAGTGGATGCGCGTGCGGGTTTCGCTCAGAGCATGCGAAGGTGAAACGAATAGCAATAGCGGTGGAGAGAGAGCAGCGGCTGCCTGCTCCCCGCGCCTCTGCGGCCAAGCCAGGAACGCGACGAGGACCGAAAGGGCAAGCACGCAGCCGCCGCTTCGTTCTCTGTGTCTTTGTCGGCCGCACACGAGAAGAGCGCTCGGACTCGTTTGATCTGCTCCAAGTCGGATGGCTCAACCGCGGCGCAATGGCGAGTGCGAAGCGGGGAGGTAGCGGCCATTGGATGCGCGGAGAATTTCGGTGCAAGAGAGATGCGAGCGCCGCGGGGTGGGTGGATGAGAGGGGATCGGGGGAATTGGGCCTGGTGGTGGACGAAGGCGCAGAGGGTGAGGATGACGTAGGTGACGACGAAGGTACGTTGTAGCATCGGGTATGTAGTATGTAGGACTAGACGCAAAGCATTGGCTTTGGACGACATATTCTTTTCGAACCTCGTTAGTGTGCCCAGTCGAGCCTAGGATGAAAAGAAAACGCATGGAGTAGCACTTGACCTAATGGATCCTAAGCACGATGGGTCTCGTAGCTCTCGTAGCTGCAGATAGTCGAGTTATACGTAAATATACGAAAAAGAAAGACAATGAAAGACGCACCAGATTGCAGAGGTTCCTTCCGACGAGCGAGATAAGAAAGCTGGTCACGCAGAAGAGCGGGGTCTATCCCTTGGAGAGAGTTGTCACCGGGTTCCAAGCCTGGAACGGATATGGAGACAGCACAGCTGCACGCCGCCACTGTGGCTAGATTATTGATCCATTCTAGCAAGACAGCGGTCAAAAGAAGGCTACCGCACGCAATATCAATCGCACAGAGCCAGGCAAAGCTGGAAAGTGCGAGTCGCGCATCGGCGGCGTCGAGTGTGAAAGCAAAATTCGGAAGGATCAGTGGCTGTGTACAGCACCGCCACACTATACCTCTGCTTCCTCCCCTCACGCACAGAAATGCTGCTCTCTGCAGCGGGACTCTGGTCATGGAAAAATCTGGAATTTCGGGCCGTGTCTTTGTTTTCTGCAAATCATCCTGGTGTTTTTGGACGGTTAGCTTTCGCATGGCCGACATTTAATTCGGAATCACACTCTCGCTCTCGCTCAGAGTCGGTCAGAGTCGCTCTCCCCGAGACACGTCCAATCCCCACTCACGCATCTTCTTCTTCCTCTTTGACCTTTCATTCTCCCCTAGCTTGAGGTTCTCTTCGGCACAGCCGTGATTCATCTCCGGTCTCGTCGAATTTCCACACATCGGTGCGGCCTTCATCCCGCTGATTCTGTTCTCCCTTTCGCATGGCAACCTCAGGGATCCCTCGACTTCCTCCCATAGTAATGCATAGTAATCCAATTCCAAAAAATTCCCTTCTTGCCTGTAATTTCCGGCACTCGATTGCTAGCTCGCAGTAGCATCAGCAAACCCTGAGCCCACTCCAGAGTACTACATAGTGCCGTGTAGTGTCTATAGTGGCTGTAGTGCAGGTCCGGGGTCATGGAGTACTCTGTAGTACTATAGAGTGGGAGCTTCCAAGGTCAGAAAAAATCCAATTAGTGTTGCTCCTTGCAACTTTGTATTCATTTTTCTTACCTGTGATGATATCTACTGGACACAAGTCAACTTCATGTTTTTCGTAACTACATTACACTGTACTGTTTAAATTGTAATTAAATTAAATTAAATGGCTGCTGCTGGCCGGAATCAAACCCTCGACCTCGCGAGAACAGACAAAATACTTTGATAGAAAAAATACACACTAGGCTAAAGTAACCATAGATGTGTATGGAAACCTATGCCATTTATGTGGATCCTACTGTTCTTCTCACTCATTCCACCTCTCTTGCCACTCCTCTTCTCATTCTTCTGAGGTGTTAATCCGTGAAATAATAGTTTCAAGCAATTTAAAACATAAATCTTCTGACTGTAGTGAAAAGCGAGGGGGACGGGGAAGGGTAATGCATTATATATCTAAAAATAGACCAAAAACGAAAGTTGTAGAGCTCGATGAGCACTACAAGACTTGTCTAAGGTCATTTTGCATGAAACCCCTTCGTTAAGGCCCAAAATGCAAAATACTTTCCGAGAGCCGGTGGTTTTGAGAATTTCAACCCCCTGAAAAAGGCCTAAACATGTAAGGACAACATTTGTAACTCACGAAACATCATCAGTACCAACATGAAATTAGTTTCAAACAATTAAACCATGAATCTGCTGACTGTAGTGAAAGCAGGCACAAAACGCAAAATACTTTCCGAGAGCCGGCGGTTTTGAGATTTTCAACCCCCTGAAAAAGGCCTAAACATGCAAGAACATCATTTGTAACTTTTGAAATGTCATCAGTACTAACACTAGGGACTGTCCCAAATGCATCCTGAAGATTATTTTTTGATCAGAAAATACAGAGCACTATGCAGAGACAGCCAGACACTCCATAGCACCACAGAGCTCAGGCCCAGTACTACAGCGCACTATGGCCACTACAGCAGTAATAGGTTTCACTACAGGCACTACAGTAGTAGTAGGTTTCACTACAGAACACTACAAGCCACTACAGCAAAAATCAGGGTTTGCTGATGTGGAGGGATGTGCTATGGATTCATAAAGAAACAGAATGAGAACGCGAAAGCGGAATAAGGAGCGAAAGAAGGAGGGGTGGGGTGTATCGTGTGGTGTGTATCGTATCGTACATACGGGAGAGCGGAGGTATTCTACTGACCAACCAGCAAGAGACCTGCACCACCATGATGGGTACGGGTTGTGCGAAGGAGCATAAGTATGCGTGCACGTGCGTGAGGCTGAAAATACATCGCGCAGAAAGAACAGAGACCCTTGTGGGCGGTGTATCTCCGTCTGGGTGTCCGAGTCCGCAGTGAGGGTGCGTGCAGCCGAGGGTGTGCGCTCACCATCTGTATCATCCACCACGTAGGAGAAAGGCGGCGAGGAGGGAGAGGCGGCGGCGGGCGGGGTAAGTGACATATGCTCCCACCTTGATGTCCCGTGCGTACTCATACCGCAGCGGTGCGAAGCCTGCGCTCGACGATGGCGACACACGGAACCCACGGTGCGATGGGGCTCTTCGTGACATTGAGTTACAGGCCCTATGTTGAGAAGGGGGTGTTGAAGGCGAGCGCCATGAGGCAGAAGTAGCGGTTTGCGGTGAGGGTGATGCTGGAGGAGAGGAACTGGGCCAATTGGGCACGGCGGTGGAGGAATGCGCGGAGGGTGAGGGCGACATAGCATGCGGAGGTCAATGATGTGGTCAGAGGTAGGAGAGGGGTAGGTGGGACGATGTTCTGGATGATGTCGTCGCGTGAATTCTTTGGGTGACTCGTTAGCGAGCGTAGAATACAAAGAAACGCACGGAGGGGCATTCAAATGAGTGAAATTCCAAGATCAATGGTGAGATCGACCAGGACCGCGCGCCTTTTCTCGGCCTTGGACACGGACACTGAGCTGCATGATGCGATCTTGTACACCCGGCAATTGATACACAGCGACGCTGCAGGGATCGCCACTGCGATGCCCACGATGAGTTTGGAAGCGACAAGAAGAGCAAATTGAAGAGCTGGGTCCATATCTTCAAGAGACACGTCACGCAGTGGACCGGGGACAAAAAGACACAGATGTGATGTCATGCACGTTCGCCACGGCAGGAGGCCCGGGTTATCAAACCATTAAAACAGAGGACCGCGGTTCACTCAGATGAGGAGCCCACACATAGACCCTCAAATCGGAGATACAGCCCATCGTGGAGGCAAGCGGAGCGTGCGTACAGAGTGAGAGCGATCAGCGGCTGTGCATGCACTGCCACAACTTCTCACCCATCATCTTGAATTCTTTTTTTTTTTTTTGGGAGCATTTGGGATAATGAAACTTTGTCTGCAGAAGCATTTGAAGCTCATCCACTGGGTTTCTGGGTATTAGCCAGTCGGTGCCGGTTGATTTTGTCCAGGAGGAAATGCCGTTACGCACATATTCTAAACCAGTGTGGGACTCTGGCCCTAGAATTAAATTTATCCTATCCCATGTCTATCATTTATGGGCCATATACCCACTAAAACCCCCTTATGTGTCCAATCATCCGGCAATGAGTCTTCGTCCATAAGTAGGCCACTCCATGTATTTAAAACCAGTTGTTTTTTCAACGTTAGTGTTCCGAATCGAATTTTATCGGTCAGTAGACGATCACGTTGCAAGGCCCCATTGATAGCTTTCAACCATTGGTTATGAATAGCTGATTCAGTGAGTATCCTGTCCGGGTTTGTAATCACTCGGTTTACTCGAAGGTTCCATATTGTATGCCATGCAACCGAGACGATGATAGCAAATAGTCTCCCTTTCTGTGGGATGACAACCTCCCTGTCCGTTTTGAATCTTACAAGGTTGCATCCTAAAATCAGACCCCAGTTCAAAGGTGGCCATTGGGGATATTTTTTAGACCAAAGTTCGTGTGTTAGGTCCCAGATTAATTTTTGACCAGATGCATTACATTCCAATGCAATGTGTTCCAGGGATTCGGGAACCCCGCAAGCCTGGCATCGTCCATATATCTCAAGTGTGTCAAGGTGGGACCAGAAATCACCGACCCTAAATGTGCTATGTATGCATTTCCACAAGAATTCGCGTGTTACGCGTTGTAGAGATACAGAGCGGATTGATCTCCAAATAGTTTCATCAGAAGGTGTGTACCCAGAAATATCTTGTATAGAACAGCGGATGCGATCAAGATTTGTAAATGTAGTTTTCCGCTGAGGTCTGTGAGGTACTCGCGCTAATCAAAAGTGACCGGAATTGGAAAGATCCGGAATTTTCTTTGCTGTGCAGAGGATCTTGTGGGTCAAAACATCTATTGGTGGGGTCTAACAGTCATCCACCGTATTACTATGCATTGCCCTCAACCCTAGAAAAGCATGGAGCCCCATGAAAACCAAATTTCTTCTGGGAAGTACAAAGGTGAACATTTTCTTTCTTGTTGTTATAGTGCCTCAGAGGCTTGCAGCCACATTTGGACCTGGAGGCTTTCAGAAAGTATTTTTGGGCACAAAAGGTGCATATTCATGTACTTCGAGATAGGACTGAATATCTTCAATGTGTCAATAACTTACAAAGTATGGAAATATCCAAATTGGCTACTATAGGGAGTTGTGACTCTGAGAACCCAGTTGAAAAATGTAGATGTTGCGTGAAAATACTCAGGTAGCTTGGAAATGATGACCCATGTATAAATAAGTTGGAAATATTTACGCTTTACGCAAATCTTTGGTGATTTTCCGGTCACTTTTGATTAGCGCGAGTAGGGTTATTCCGGGACACTCGAACATGAGGTCAATCTCCGTGTCAATTTCAACGGGTCGCATTTGATTATGTGTTAGGGATTTGGCCTGGTTATCCGTCACTTTTTTGAATTGAACACGGGTTACTCTTTCGTTCAAGGCGGCGAACACAGCTTTCAATAGTCTAAAATTCGGGTGTAACAAGTTATTCTCAAATTTGCTTCTCTCCTTCACGAGAGCTCGTGCCAAATTTTCAAAGGAGGAGCAAATGAGGAGTGGTACATTCCTTTGTGTATTATGCAGTACAAATAATAGGCCTGCCAATAGAGCCGATGAAAAAGTCAGTGGTATTTCTGGCTGGTTAAAAGTGACTGAGAGTCTCTCATTTTGTTGTGTAGTATCTGGAACTGTCTTGACCATAACTTCAAGTAGAGGTTCAAATTCGCCTGCACGGAGAACTTGAGCATGTAAAAATACAGTTGTGAGTGTCGGTTGGGCGCCAAATATTTTAGATCTCCTGGTTGCGATCTGTTGGAGCGATTCCTCAAAAGCAAAGATCCTAAAGCCATCTGCCATGTTTGACAAGGTGAAATCTGGATCAAACACCATTATTTGGTCGGTTTCTAGTGGGTTTTTATTGCATTCAAGCTCATCATTTGTGAGGGAGAGTTCCTGGTTCAAATCGAGGTTTCCTATTGTGGGGTTCCATTTTGGAAGAATACTGTCTATCAACATCTTCGCCGTTTCGATGCATTGTCCGGGATTTTTACAACCAAGTTCTATTCGGTCATGGTAACAAGATGGGCATCCACAATTCTTACGTCCAAATTCCTGATGGATTCACCATGTGGGGTTTTCGAATTATCACTGTTCTCCGATTCGCGATGGCAAGAGCATCTCGAACAATTCGGACTTTATGGTTTAGTCTGAGACATGTTGCCGCATCTCGCAGACATGCATGTTTGTAGCGGTTTTTGTGGGTGGCTGGGTGTTTCCAGATAGGCAAATTCAATTTTATCTCAGTGCTGAGGGACAATGCCATGAATTTTAGCTTGTATTTGCGTGCCACGAGTACCATCCGTTTAACGTCTTCTGGCAGAGGCGTTTTTGAGGAGATTGGAATATTTATGCATTATAGAAATGGGTTCATAATTTGGCCTGGTTGGATATTGAGGTAGCTTTTCTCCAGGAAATTTATCAAGAGAAAATCGATGAAATAGCACCAGGATGCCCATTCAGGACCTTGTTTCAAGTAGGACTGTAGATTACATAAATCAATTGCTTCATTTCTAGCAGATATATCAAGAATCTGCTTCCCACCTTTGCTGATATCGAGCATCGTAGTCTCATGTGCAACTCTGGCTGTTTTGCCATCCCAGAGAAAGGTGTTTTCGGTTTTAATGAGAGTATCTTCAACATCCTTAGGCATACCCTGCACTCTCGTCAGGTACTGTGTTCTGCCTCCAACTTGTGCTTTAGGGCCAGTGCTGCGCATGGCAGTACGAGTTCGTTTCGCCGCTGCGCGGGGCTTTTTTTATGCTGGTATAATCTTTGCAGCACTAGTTAACATGGGGTGGGCTCACCCTCACCCTAGCTTCACTCGGCTCGAGTTCGCCCGTGGTAAGGTTTTCACGGGTTGGTGCCGACAAGCCGTTTCTGGTGATCACCGAAAGATTGGGAATCTGTGATTTGGTAGTCATTTGAATGACCGGCAAGATGATTGATCTGTAGCCCGGTAGTGATTTTAAGGACTGCATTTACAAAAGGTAGACCTGGAACACAAAGGTAGCGCGAATATAAGTAACAGTCCTCGTGAGCGCATCCCACCCCTTCTCTTCTACCCACGCGAGGATCACCAGAATCAGTTCAGGTCCAATATCATACAAAGATATATTCGCTCTCAATCACCGGAATTAATTCTATGCCTAAATCCTATTCGTATGGCATTCCTGGTACTGCGGATCTGTACCTGTTGACTGGTTTCCTGGATAGATATACCTGCTTGGGGACCAGGCTGGACAACAGTTGCCATTCAAATGAGCAATCGACTCAACAATAGGTACTCCAACTTCAAACCCCAGAACTCCACACATCTTATATATATTAGTGATGCATGGGCCCACCCTCGCCCGACCTTCGGTCGGCTCGAGTTCGCCCGGGACCTGGAATATGAGTATTTAATAATTACGATGGATTATTTAATGAACTCAGGTGGGGGACTCACACTCAGCTAAAAAGGCGACGGCTTCCGGCTGGATACTAAGGCGAGACAGAGGACAGCGCCAGCATGAAACAACAATCAGCTGCCCAAAAGGGCGGCTGATACGCCAAGTGGTTATCTAAGGTAGGTAGGTTTCATTACATGACACGGTCCGAATAACGAACGCCGGTCCCAGGGATTATCCCGGCATACAAGCAAGCTACATATTGTAGACTACGCCTTCGCTCCTGGACCTCCATATACCAGACGCGGCAAGCGCCCATACCCACAGGTTTTAACCCATGCCCCATGACCTTAGTATAGCAGTATGATGTATCAAATACCGCTGATGTCCAGTGGTACCGCGATACATAGAAACCCCTTGTTTAGAGGTTGATCTGATGTATCAGCGCAGAGACCTTCTGCATTTTATTTAGCAGCAATCACACCGTAGCTTTCCTCTGCCGCCGCCGTGCTACACGACGAACAGAATTATCCGCTTTTGGTCAACATCGATCAAATTTGGCCCGGCATGTGTCAATGGACGGAAGTAAGAAGTGCTGTGTATTTATATCGGAATCTATGTATGTTTATTCTGGGCTCGTTGGGCTCCGAGGATTTGGATAAGTTCCGTGTTGGACGATCCCCGCATCCTGTTGCGTGCGGCTACCTGGGTTTTAAGGAACAAATCCTTCACCCCGTGAATATCCGATACCTCTGCTTCTTTTCGGTGCGAATGTATATAACGTCGAGCAAACAAGGCAATATTTCTATTCCCAACGACAGTGGGTAAATTCACAAGACTGTGTAGACATAGATATGAATGAGCATTCTGAAGTCCCAGAGAATAGAGGAGCTGAGCACGCAGTGCCGCCTTGAAGAGTCCCCAATAGTGGCAGTTACATGGCGACTTCCTGGTGCGAAATCTACAACAACAACAAAAAACGAGCTGAGTACAAGAAACACCGACAGAAATTATAACTTACGGTAAGGGCTCCTTGTCGCATCTTCTCCAATTCCCCCCACCCCGGCAAACCGAACATCTCCGGTAACTCCTCCCAGAATTTTTCTCTAGCAGCTGCGTGAAGAGCTTTCGCTTCCGTCACGCAGTTGTCGCATATTTCACGTTCAACCACTGGCCAAATAGTCGCGCCAAAATCAAGAGGCCATGTCATATTCCGATGCATAACCTCATGTTTCTGGAAGCTTATATCCAGCCGCGTTCTGTTGCATTTCACTGGATCTGCGCAATTGTCGCGGGCGTTTTTCGAAACCGTAAGAAATTTGAGGATTTTTGGGAATTGTTGGATCTGCGCCGAATGACCTAGAAGACATGTCTTCTTTTCCTGTTCTCCGAGGGCGAGCCAGCTCGCGTTTTCGAGGATCGACGGAAGCTTGCGTTTGCAAACGTCGTAGTAAGCCACGGGAAGGAGCCACAGGGCACCGACCTCCCTTGCTGTTCGGATTGTCGCAATTCGACAATGGAAGGTTCCCTCTGGGGATTTAGTGTTATCCACGCGGAGGTCGTACTCGCTGAGGCGTGTAGGATAGATGGTCTCGAGGTGTTGAAGCGCACGGCGGCGCAGATATGGCACGTCGTATTTATCCGCAAGCCGAAGGGTGCCAATAGCATCCTCGAATCACTGTGTTCCCCCCCTGTAGGCACACCCTTGCCTACGCTCGTCTACGCTCGGCTACGTGGGTCAAAGTAAGTCTACGTGTGTCGATGGCGGTAGGCAAGGCAACATCGGCATAGCATTGCCTACGCTCGTGTTCGCTCAGCTACGTGAGCTTACATCATATAGACAAACTTCGCCTAGCTTCGCCTACGTTTGTTGACAGCCGTAGACACACCTTGGTCTCCCCCGACTTGAAATTGACCTCAACTTTGCTATTTCCCAATTACGTCGGTCTACATCCCACTATGTCCGTCTACATTGGCCTACTGCCGTAGACGAACATAGGCATACTAAACACATGTAGACCAAGAGTGTCTACATGCTGTAGGCATATGTACGCGAACAGGTTTGTCTACGCTTTGTCTACGCCGGTAGACACAGTGTGTGCCTACAAGGGGTCGGAACGCAGTGAATGCAGTCTCAGCAGGAGGTGGCATGAAGAATCTAAACCAGTCAGGGTGATTCGTGTCCAGGGCCAGAAAACACTCACTCCGAGTCGAAGATCGCCTGAAGAAAGACCTCTAGATCATCTGGATCATCGCGAAGTGTCACCACAGGTACCCCGTCCATAGTTTCCATGTCAGAAGAAGGTGGCTTGGGCATCGTAAACATGGAGGCGAATACGGACGACTTTGCTTTCAAAACGGCGACAAAAACACGGAAGATGCGTGTCTGTGCTCGGAGAATGACTGCGTCTGTGGAGAACCATAGCTTTTCCACCCTCTGAAGATCGTTTTCAGCTCCGGTGGCCATCTGAAGCGGTTCGAAGGTGAGAGTTTGGTGAGGAGGCGTAAGTGACCGCGTAAGTTGGCAACGGTGCACGTGGCTGTGACACCACGACGAGCCGTCACTGCGTTCAGCGTGGCAGTTGAGTGAGTATATACCAGAAGAATAGGACTAGGACTGCCCCAGTCCTATGAAATAGGACTCAGTCCGATGGAATAGGATTCAGTCCCATTATCTCGGCCGATTGTTACGTTCAATCGCTTAACATGATCATTCTCGCTAACCCTCCGTGTATATTCTCGACATCGATGAAGTAATGTTACATACACTATCTAATCTTAGCTTGCAGAATTTCTTCACCCCTTGCGCGCCTCGATGCTGTTCGACTTCGCTTCCCTTCAACTTCATTTGCAGGATCCACCTCCGGTTCACGCTTGCGACGTCGCGCTCGAGACGGCCCGGAAGTCTCCGTCGATTGATCCGCCGGCGGTGGTGGTGGTGGCAGCGAAGGCACGTAGTCCGACCCAGAAGCGCTGTAGTTGGGAGCCGATGAAGCCACAGGATCATCCGACCCTCCTAGGACTTTGCCGAGTAAGTTGTGCATCTCGCATCAACACAAGCGTGCTTACCATGATAGTTGGGTTCAAGTGCGGGATCGAGCACAAAGCCCGCTCCAGTGGAAGAGTGGCTCGGTCGGATGTTCCGCGGGAATCTGAGGCGGCAAGGCAGTGTCGACGGGCATAAGATCGTCGAAAATCGGATCTGATCAGGCTCAATGAATGAACAATAAGTCAGCAGTTCAACATACCGTTTGGATTTGAGGGAAAATAGTCCAGCTGGGCCATATCCTCGTCCAGTTCTTGCTCCGGCTCGTCGTTGGGGTCATCTGCTCCATCCTCCGTGAGAAATAGAAAAAATAAGACTCTTCACTCACTCATATCTGGCACCTGAAGCGGTGAACCCAATTCTGTATCTGGGCTGCGTAAGAAGAAGAACAAAGAACGAGACAAAATAATTGTCTCACCGGGTATCATGTTATCCGCTTGGTCGGTTATCGTGCGCGTCCGATTGATTTGAACACCCTTCAACGGCCCCGCTCGCAACGCCTTCATTTCGACATCGATCTGCCCACGCCGAACGACCCAATCGCGCCGAGCTTGCTTCTCAAATTCCACTGCAGCCCGCAGCGTCTTGATTTCCTCGCTCAAGTCCGTCCGTCGCTTGTCGAGTTTCAACTCCGCCTGCACCAACTGAATCTGCTCTTGGAGCACATGACTACGTGCGAGGGAAAGCGCCATTAAATGTGCTCGCTGTATAGTTTTGGCATCCGACATTTTGATGGAATCCAACGCAAAGCATCCCAAATACTTTACCCACAAAGTCTTTTCCAAATCCAACACCAATTGAATGCACGGCAAAGCCAATATTTCAGCACGTGTGAAATTACCTTTTTGGAAGGCGGTAGTATCTTTGAGAAATGTGCTCGCCGTTTAGTTTTGGCATCCGACATTTTGATGGGATCCGACTCAAAGTATCCCAAATACCTTGCTTGCAAAGTCTTTTCTGAATCCAACACCAATTCAGTGCACAGCAAACCCCGAGATGGTCGTTTATCAGAGAAAGTACGGCATGCCCACGATATCTGTCATTCTGTCATTCAAGCGATGACTGTAATTTCAAGCGACGACTGTCATCCGCTGTCTGATACGGCAGCGAGTCCTATTCCATAGGACTCAGTCCTACTCCATAGGACTGGGGCAGTCCTAGTCCTACTCTTTTGGTCACCCCTCCAGTTGAGTGGCGCCTGTGTGCTAGTAGTCCCCACACCGAGCCATCGCTGTACTCATATGCCCTGGGTATCATGCTGGTATTCAAATATTATTATGGGCCAATCTCAGTGTCCCAGTACCCCCTCTGACACGTATTTCCCCCCAGCCAAACTTTTCCCCACCACCGCTCAGTTGAAAATATTATACACCCCAAAAGACGCTGCTCCGGCCAAAAAAACAGTGAGATCCTGCGTTGAAGCCGCGTGAAAATGACTGCTTGCCCGTCGGCGCCGCGGCGATCAGCGCTGCCACGTCGTGTCTTTTGCTCCCACCCTCGCCCCGCCGACCGCAATCCTATCAGACCGCCCTTTTCCATCGCCGCATGTGCGAAATCAACGCTTGTGAGCAGGATATGGGTGGGTTTCCCCTCCGCTCTCTTCTTTTTCTTCTTCCTTGTGGTGTATACTGTAGCATTTCGTTCAATTCTAATCAGCTGTGACGCGTGACCCAAAAACTCGAACTTCGATATTCGTATATCGGCCGAGCAGACCGTGACACGAGAAAAAATTCGTATATTCGGCATGTCTCGTTGGTCGGAAACCCTTCCCAGCATGAGGAAACGGGGTGGATATGGTAATGGGAAGAAGAATTCAAGGTATGTTGAACTGATTTAGTTCAAATTCATCTTTTTTGAAGGTTTTTGAAGCAAAACATGCAGCGTAGGCGAAATTGAATTTTTGGGTCATTTTTCGCCAACTTTGTGACTTGTTTCGCATGTTCGAAGATCCCCTCGGTGACCCGTGACATGTACGAAAATTTTCGTATATTTTGCCTGCCGTGACGCGTGACATACGAATTGATTGAAATACTACAGTATACTGACGTCGTCCTCAGCTATCCTGCGCGCGCGTACCTTTCGTATCGTTGCCGCCCGTACGCCCGTCGCTCCTTCCCGCCCCGCCGGAGCGTCGTGTACGACATGCACCGCGACTACCAGCACCGCCCGCCGCCCGCGCCGACCTTCTGCAGCTGCACGACGTGGAACGCGATGCGTTCAGCGACTACAACGCCACTGCTCGCGTGCTTGATGCGCCTCACGCCTAAAACCTAACCACACATGCGCTACATCGCCCCGGACCCCTCACCACGCCGTCCTCAGCACCGGGCCCCCGCGCACCCCAGATACAACACGCAGCAGGCACTGCCCTTCCTTCACGCGAGAACCCTAACCGCCTCCCGCTGCTGGACCCCCGCCCCGATCGTGCACCCGGAGTACTACGGGCAGCACCTCCCGCGTCTGCAGCACTCCCCGCGGCCGTTCTTGGTCGTGCACGCCGCTTTCTTCGCGTCTTCACGCACCCCAGGCGTCCTCAGCGAAGAACCGTCCTCTCCGCTCCATGCGTGCGCTCGATGCATCCCCAACGCCACACACAGCACCATCGCATACCCATCACCTGCGACAGCCAGTCCCCATCGCGCATGGGGCATTCGTTGTCTGCCTGAATGCACGCGCCCCGCCGCATATCTACGAGCATTCCGCTCGTCGGTGGCCGCACATCTCTTCTCATTCTCACACCGCACGCGTCACCTGCGCACGACTCGGCAGTGACTCAGCACCTACCTGCGCAATCTTGGGCGTGGGTGATGTCGGAACCCGCCGCGTGCATTCCACGCAGCCGTCTCCTTCACCATGGTGCATATTCGCGTTCGCGCGGGAGAGTCAGCAAGCTGCGCCCACCGACCCGAATCCCGCCAGCTCCCCGCGCGTCGCATCTGTCGGAAAAATCCCAAACTGAATATAATGGATGGTGACCGCTCACAAGACGTTACAAGCCGGTAATCCCGGACCTGGGTTGTAACACGTAGGTCAAGTTGATATATGTGCTCATAAGCCACAGCATGGCTTATAAGCACCCATGCCATTATGAAGTTGCGATGGCTTTTGGGCCCTTGCAACCACGGCGGCGGCCAATGGGGCACTCAAATGATAATTATTATTATATTTTACAGTTTCAGGAAATTCTGGGCTGTACAAAGGGAAGGAAGAGGGGAGGGGAAATAATATTGACACATTCTAAAAGTTACACTGGAAAACATCCAAGCTGCGGCGATTGGCGCAGGGCACACTCCAGAGGTCCTAGCTATCACCATCCAACTGCAGCGGGTCCGCGAGATAATTGGGACGAGTTGCCCTTAGGGCTTTTGTAATACCATCAGTAAACTGCGAAAAGAGTGAGAGGAACGAAATAAAGGAATAAAAAGCCGACCACGCACCAGGCAGGAGATCAACTCCGTATTGTGAATGCTACACCAGAATTGGGTGGTCTTCGGAGCACTTGAAGAATGAGAAGCCGATTTGCGGATGGCTGGTGGAAAGCCATATGCACAACGCTGGCTATGCCGACTCAGAGAACAGAGCCATAATCTTGATACATCTGAGGAATTGAGGACAGCTTGGAATAGATGTTGCAGGGACGTTGGAGAGGGACTTGAGGGGTGGCATGAAAGAGCAACTTGAGGCGGCATTGAGGTGGCATTGACGCGTGGACTTGCAGTGGCATTCAGGATGGTTCTTGGGGAAATGCCGCAGAAGAAGGCAACGAAAGACCCAGTCTTGGATGGACATGGTGAAAGACAGAGTATGGGCTCCGAGGACCGGGAAGACCAAGTGAGGTGGAGAAGATGAAGGGAGAGGAAGAGAGGCAAATGTTCCCATCAATCCGTTCGCCATTGTTCTTAGCCGGATGATCGCGGAGTTTCAATGACATGTCGAGGATCGGCCACTTCGTACAGTTGCGACCAACTGTAATATTATCATGGAAATTTTAAAACAGTTTGAAGACGAGGAGTGCACATGAAAGATGGTCAGAAAGACGACCAGTGTGCGGTTTTTACTGTAGCTCCGTGCAGGAGTCACTCCGAAATAAACACGAGCTGTGGTTTGAGCTCCAGAAGAGAGACTAAGATCTCCAGATATTTCAGAAAAAAGTGGCTTGACAAGACGAAGATTCGAAAGATCCATAAAATTGTCTGAAAGAGCTTGTTGAGTTCTTGATGCGGTGTTGAGTTTCAACCCTCGGTAATTCCTTACACGCCATCACGAGCCCGATAACGGCTTGAGATGGCTTATAACGCCATATAAGCCTCCCTGCCAGTGGCTTATAACACATTACAATCTCTTCCAAACCGGTAATCCTGCTTAAGCCGTTACAACCCAAACAGGGTTTTTCCGACATCCGCGGTCCACTTCCCAGTACATTACATCAGTCCCCTCCTCTTATTGTGACTTCCTGATCCTTGTTTCGACTATCTTTTCCTACTTTACCAGTTTCTTAGATACTCATGTCCTGCTGAGTTCATGTACCCTACCTTGGACCTTCCTCCAAGTTGTCTACTGTCCTCAATGAATGAATTCCGGTTTTTCGGCGCCCTCTTGCAAATAAAAAACATCCAAGATAGGCCGGGCGGAAAATTGCGAAAAAAAAGGCTAAGGACCGACGGTCGGCTTAGTCGGCCGAAGGTCTATTTTATCAAGTTGCCGCTCCGCTCCGGGGTACAAAACCTATGGCTGTGTCTTCGGCATAGCCACCTGTTTTATACCACAGAACAGAGCAGCAATAGGAAAGCGATCTCGACATATGGAATTCAAGCCAGAGAGTCCAATTTAGCAGGGAACCCGGCGCTAATCTTCACTACCGACTGCGACATAAGTGCGACTCTACAATAATTCAGGTACGAATGTCGTTTGTCAGGGCACAGGAACAGTAACACGAAAGATGGCATGAACGGCGCCGCGGGGACCTGGTAATACCCAATACCAAAGTGATTTGAAAGGCAAACAGAAGGCCACCGAATACGAAGACGATGATGATAAGGGCTAGATCTGGAAGACCAGTCGGAAGAGTAATTCGCCGATGGTGAAACAGGTATGTTTCAAGGGCACGACGTAGGAAGCGCTAGCCCTACAGAATGAATGAAAGCTGCCAGTTTTCCTGGCAGTTTACTGCGGCTAGAAGACAGAAGGAGTACTATCACTACAAACCCCGCAGGAAAAGAACTGGAGGATTTCCAGTACTCAAGCGTGTTTAAGCAGTCAATTTAGCAAGGAATCTGAGTTCACTGAACTCGTTCCTCGTTTTAGGCGCCCAGTATATCAAAAAGTTGGGCACTTTACGACAAATACTCCGAGAAGACTTCACTTGGACACTGACATACTGGTGACATATCGGTAGAGGTACCTCACCGAGCCTCTCACCCCAGATACTACGCCATGTATGCGTCACCAATCTCAAGAAATCTCGTATAAAAACGCTCTTGCTACTGTCCCCGCTACTCAGTTCCAACCAACAGCTCTTCTTCGTTCTCTCGAGATCTGCTCTGCTATACTTCAATATCATGTTTCTCACCAAATCCCTCGTTGCTCTCGCTGTTTCCTACGGTGCTGCTGAAGCGGCTCTGGACAAAAGAGCTCATGTCGTCGTATGCGCCGATTCTACCAACAACGCACTCATTACCCAAGAGTACGTTCAGATTTAAATTTCTCGAGCTCATACTTGTTATTTACTAAACACCCGCTCACATAGATTTCAAAACGCAATGACCTTAGCCACCGACGCATCCCAATACATCGCTCAGAACGGCGCCGACTCGCTCTTTGTTGCTTACTTCAAAACCAACGATCCAGCGGTGGTCAAAGCTAAATACGATGTGAGTTCGAGATTCATGGATATGATGTCAAGCTTGGCTTCATATAATGTCTAGGCGATCGTCAACGACGTCGGCCCAGCGGATATCTACTGTCAGCCATTCCCCGCAGGTCGCAATGTTAGCTGCGTCGGGGACAACGCTGTGACTCGTATCCCTTCTGGGAATATCTAGTGAGTGTCCCAGTGTCTTCTCAACGCCGCTGGATCTACTGCTAATACTTCTGTTGTTCAGCTTATGCCCGTCCTGGTACAATCTCGAAGATCAAAGTGCTCTATGCACTCAATCTACCCTTGCTTCCACTCGATCGGGTACCCTCGTTCATGAGATGAGCCAGTAAGACAGCCCTCTACATACTTATAATCCAGCTAAAATCTAAACTCACAGTGCCGAAGTTGGAACCCATGATCTCAGTGGCACCTGCTCCGGCTCGAAGAACTTGTCTGCTGCAGATGCATTGGACAATGCGACTACCTTTAGTGTGAGTGATACCTTTAAAGCTCGATTTACGTGCGCTGTGATTTACCCGCCGCTGCTTCCAGTGCTTTGCTCGCGAGGTGTTCAAGAACACTCAGTGTTGATTGTGTACCGACTGAACTTGTCAGAAGGGTACTATGCGTACTACATGTGTTGCATTACGCTAAATAATAGGAATGGAATGTCTTTCATCGTCATATCATCCAAGTGTCTCCTTCACTTTCTCGGCAATGTCCCTTCAATCGTTGAAATTCAAATTGAAAGCTCCTCGTGAAACGCGCATATTGACTTCCCTCTCCTACGAAAGTATGAGGGCGAGAACTGGAAGAGAATCATCACGACGCACCAATCAAAGAGAAATGTGATAAATACGGATCCTAGACCATCCCCGGCGGTGCGATCACGTCGTGGCACAGGGAGGTTTGTACACGTTCCCGAAGGAGAATCACTGGAAGCTTGGAGTCACGTCGACGAAGGGCCCCCACGCGTCTCAGTCCTGAGTGGCAAGGTGGTGGAAGCGCGCTAGTGGACAATTGCGCGCCTCGACTTCGAGAGCGCCACCCCAACTTCTCGGCGTGCTCTAACACGCACAGTTGGTGTATTGTGCTGCATATTTCAACTTCCCTACTGACGTATTTTCTCTCCTACTTGCGGAACGGCATCGAAATCGGACGAAATCCGTTATTGTCACTGGGGTAACCGAGCCGATCCCTGCGTTGGTCGCCAGCTGGTAGTGACTAGATTCCCTTCGCGTCCTACTGTTTCAGCAGCAGCACATGCACCGAGGCTCGGTCAACCTTACTGTACTATTAAAATCAATTCGTCAGTCACGCGTCACGGGGGTGCTTGACGTGACGAATTTTGGAACCTTGTCACGCGTCACGGAGGCTCTTGACGAATATACTTTTCGTCACGGTCGGTTCAAAATTTGGGTTCAGGGCTGCTCTGAGCAAGTTTCCTTAGCTGCGGACACTCTTCCTACCATTTCTTTGCCATTCCCAAGGTTTCCTGATTCAAACCTCACAAACATCATGCTTCAGACTAAGTTCAACCGAAGTTCAACAGTGAAAAATGGATTTTTTTCCTGTTCGACAGATTTGCTGATATAAAACTTCTCAGGTGATTCCTAAGTCATCCTAATGGTTTACTCTACGTGTCTTGCAAGCCCTGGAATATTTCCTGGGGTTGACGAAATTTTTGGGGTTGTCACGCAGCTGGGGACCCTTTGACGAATTGACGAAATGGTATTTCAGGTCACGCGTCACACCCCTTGAAGAATTGAATTTAATAGTACAGTACTCCGCCTGGAGGGATAATGAGAAATCTCGCTGGGAATGCCCTTTACCAGCCCAATTTGGAAGCGACACTAAAGCCATGCCAAAGCTGCGCAGCGGTGTCAAGACGTGCTGCGAAAGAGAAAATGAGACAGAGAAGATGTCGGGAAAATTGGGGTGAATGCACACAGGGCGTAGATATCTATGATGCATGGGCTCAAGATTGCGAACTCGTTGCAGTGGCGACGATAAGACATGCCCCAGTGCACGCAAAGCAGCAGAGAGTTGCCGAGATGTACTCGATGGCGCCCACAAGTGCACGCGGCTGTCGGCCAGAGGTAGAAGAGCACACGAGTCCGACAGGGCGCAAATGAAAATTTGCTGCCGGTTCTGGATTTGGCTCGAGTCTGCTGCCTGAGCTTGGAATGAATGCCCGTGAAATTGGGGCATTTTGTGGAAAGGTCACCAATTTTCTCTTATGATTCTCGAGCCTGGCGTGAAAGAACGCAAAGAACACAAATACACAAAACGCCACTGCCCACCCGCTCAGCTCCACCGCCACGACCGTCGCCCTGTCCGCGCGTCAGATGAGCACCGGGAACACGTCGATGGTGCCGAAATCAAAATGCGTATTCGCCCAGGAGACCCAGGGGCGGATCTGGTCGTGCGTGATGGAGAGGTAGAGCCCGTATGCGGAGATGGGGTGTTGCGGACGAGCTCGATTATCGCGAGGGATATGAAGCGGAAGCAGCGGCTCATGCTGAGGGCGGAAGACCCTGCAGAGGAGCGCGAATTGTGCGTTGAAGTAGAGGAATTCGCAGAGGGTGAGCACAACGTAGCATGCGTAGATGAGGTTAATGATGTTGGGCCAGAGGTAGTAGAGGGGTAGGTGGGGATGACGTTGTAGGTCGTGGGGTAGGACTAGACGTTCTGGATGATGTCGTAGCCGTGACCTGGGACGATGGATTGTTTGGGACTCGTTAGGATCAAAACGCACGGAGGGACATTTGGATAAATCGATTTCCAAGCCCAATCGTGAGATCGACCAGGACCACGCACCTTTTATCAGCCTTGGACGCGGACACTGAGCTGCATGACGCGATCTTGTACAGCCGGCGATTGATGCAGAGGGATCGCCACTGCGATGGAAGGAGTCTTGTAGCTGCATAACGGGCAAATGGAAGAGCGGGGTCCATATCTTCAAGAGA
This sequence comes from Mycena leptocephala, assembly GCA_029378395.1. Taxonomy (NCBI): domain Eukaryota; kingdom Fungi; phylum Basidiomycota; class Agaricomycetes; order Agaricales; family Mycenaceae; genus Mycena; species Mycena leptocephala. The sequence continues at coordinate 85,274 of JARJLF010000803.1, forward strand.
CATGTCGCAGTAGTCTGTAGTTAACCGCGCCACCGTGTATCGGTGGCGTGCTTATTACAAATCATCGGATTTTCAAATTTTGCCATGCATTTAGCACTTCTAGGAGCCCAATTTTCAAACTTCCGGTGAGAAAGAGTATTCAAATGCGTATCTGACCCCAAATAGCTCTTCAAATAATTCTTTTGCAACTTCCATTCTCGTGGAATGAACAGAGCAGATTTGTCATCCATTGATCCCTCGAATTCGAATCACTCTGCCGCCGCACAAGTTAGGTGGACAACTTGTTCAAAATTATGCTAGTAAATACAATAGGACTTCGCATTTGTGAAAAATATGTTCCGGAATGCGCACCAGCATCCAAATTCTTTCCATGATTTATAATAAGCAGGCCAGCGATCACTCGATCGTAGTCTCTCATAAACAGACACTACAACAATATGGTGCTCATACCTCGCATGTTGTAGTCTGTCGAAAAGGCTGATGCGTTGATCGCTGGCCGCGTTATTACAAATCACAAAAACAATTCGGATGCTGGTATCCATTCCAGAACAAGTTTTTCACAAATACAAAAGCCAAATTCGTATTTATTAGCATAAATTGAGCAACTTTCTCACCCAACTCGTGGCGGCAGAGTCGAAGAACCAGGAGTTTGAACTTTGATGGCTCAACAGATGACAAATCCTGACATAATCTGCTCTTTCTATTCCACGAGAATGGAAGTTGAAAAATAAAAATTTGAAGACACATTTGGGGTCGGACATGGATTTAAATATCTTTTCTCTCTCAAAGTTTGAGGATGGGGGTCCTGGAGGTGCTAAATAGGCATGGCAAAATTTCAAACTCCGACGATTATATAATAACACGGCCACCAAACACGGTGGCGCGGTTAACAACAGACTAACTCGATCGAGCTTATCAACAGACTACAACATGCGAGGCACGAGCATCAAAACTGTTGTAGCGTCTGTCTACGAGAGACTAATGTCGCAGTGTTCCACGGCTGGACCAGAGACAAACATGCACGCTCGCCACGGCGGGAGGCCCGGGTTATCAAACCATTGGAACAGAGGACCGCGATTCACTCAGATGAGGTGCCCACACATCGACCCTCGAATCGGAGTATGCAGTTGCGGAGGCAAGCAGAGCGAGACAGAGCGATCAGCGGCTGTGTATACACCGCCACAACTGCTCTTGCTCTCACCCTCCTGGATTCTTACCAATGCCCAGGCTTCATTGCCGCATCCACAACAACTTATGGATCTGACACTTTTTTCTGTCCTGTTTTTTTTTTTCTTGTGCAGGTTTCTTTTCGAGTCGGAGTCACTCAAAGTCTCCAACAAGGTCTCAAATATCACTCTGAGTCCTTGCCGGGCCTCAGACTCGAGTTGGATTATATTTGGCCTCGTTGTTCTTCTCCATCTCGCTTTTGAGTATATTGATTCTGTGCCTCGTGGTCCCGGGGCCGATTCTCTCTTCTGCAGTGCTGCACCCTGGTCTCCGATACAACTCGACATCACTTTTACGATCTATGACAATCATCGAAACAGCGCTCCCCATTTCTTTTGCAGCCACACACCCCAGGCTTGCAGATGGAATGTGCAGATATCAAACCGATCAAATACTTTATTAGCTCCTCTTAAGATCCGGGCGGTCGGAACCGCCAAGGGGTCTTAAGTAGTCTTACCTTTTAAGTTCCGTCAAGGTAGCGTAGAGACCTATATATCACCCCCATGGCCACCGTTGATCAAATCTTAAGTTCTTACTGCAGCGACTTAAGCTCGTCCACAACTTCAAGTTCAGTTCAACCGAACTTGAGATCAGTTCATATATATACAAGACATGCCAGAGCTATGCTCCAGCTTGTATATATGCAAGTAGTAACAGAACAAAGCGACTTATCCCACTGTCTCAACTCGATAAGCAACTGGTGGTCTGGAAGAGGGTGGCCTCCCGCTCAGTTCAGTTTTGGTCCATCAACGAAACACATACCCTTTGCACGAAGAAACTGGCAGGACCGTTGGCGAACATCGAGCTCGATATCCCGCAATTAAATGGGGGTTTGGATCGCTCTGTCTGGCAGATATTTAGTACTTGATGACAATGGTGTGTGTTCTTACGGTAAAATTCTACGCAGTTGTGGTGGCGCCGGCCTACATGGAAAATCCAGATGAGCCTCGAATTAAATTCGACCGATCAGCGTACCGCCGGACCACAGCTTTATGAATCTTGTAGTTGACGGGGCCAGTCAGCTCCAGAAAAAGGTGGTCTGTTGCCTGTGATATTTGAATATAAGTATGTATGACCGAGTGAGGAAGAGATTGAAACACTGGACCACTAAGATGAAATGAGAATGGTCAGTAGTGGAGGGAGACAGGGTACTGACCAGTTGCACTATGATTCAGGTTTTGACGGGGTTTCGAAAGGGCCAAAATCACGGCTGAAAGTCCTTGGGAACGGGTGAAGGCCTCAGCGTTATAGCTCAACACGGAGAATTTGAACGGAGGAAGAAAGCGGGCACAGATTGCGCCGTGCGGGAAACGAATTCTTGATCAAGAGTCTCCTTGAAAACCCGTGGCGTAACAGATCTCGAGTTGTTGCGTATATTAGCCGTCTTGCGGAATACTCGTGGCTGACATAAGTGATGGCCGCTGGTGGTTTGGGCTCATTTCTCAACCGAATCCATTCAAATAAAATGCTACCATGAATGTTGAGTGATTCTAAGCTCCTACGTACAAAGTTAACCATATGTTCCCCTGTTCGATGTCCTGAAATAAAATAATTTGGGGTATTCTCAGAAATTGACTTTGTAGAAATGTCTGCTATCGAAAAATGGTCAGTGTAGCATGAAAGGACTTGGAAAATAAAGGACACTCACACTTTAGTTCAATCAAAATGATCAGGATTTGACCTCGCATGGAGGGTTTCAAGTTGGTGATTTGGGGCCAAAATGGCCTGTTTGTGGGACGTTTTGTGAGCTCAAATGTGTAGCAATTCCACTCAAACAAAATTCGATCATTCTTTATTTTTCAAGTCCTTTCATGCTACCATGACCATTTTTCGATAGCAGACATTTCTACAAAGTCAATTTCTGAGAATACCCCAAAATATTGTATTTCAGGACATTGAACTGGGAAACATATGGTTATCTTTGTAAGTAGGAGCTTAGAATAACTCAACATTCATGGTAGCATTTTATTTGAATGGATTCGGTTGAGAAATGAGCCCAAACCACCAGCGGCCATCACTTATGTCAGCCACGAGTATACTTGCTCGAAATTTGGTTCGTCGACGCCATGACCGCTTGATTTGACCGGCTTGACCGGCGTTGTCTTAGGCCTTGAATATTGAAAGCTTCGGTCAAAGCTGCTGGGGTTGCGATTCAGGTAAAATCAGTCTTGTAGCTTGAAGGCAATTGAGCGAGGAAACGGCTTGCGAGAGCGACATCATGGGGGAAGGAATGAAAGAAGTGTTTGGACAGTCGTGGCTTATCAACGGATTTTGAGCGTGAGAGAAAAGGCCGGGTGCTTTCTCGGAATGGAGCGGCATGGAGCTAGACAGAGATAAATGGCAGTTGGAGTACCATTTCAAGAGAGTGTGAGAAAAGGAAGAGCTGCACAAACAGGTGCAATGTGATACGAGGCATCTGCTTAATACATGAGGTATCATATCCGTAAACAATTAGGAACTTAAGACTTCAATTCAACAACAACTTAGGTTCCGTTTTTCCGACTTTAGTTCCGTGCATCGCCAGTTCAGTCCATGGACTTGTGTTCGGGTGCAACTCAAGTTCCACAGCGTCTTCAGATGTAGCACAACTCAAGTTCTACAGGAACTTCAGTTACATATTCAAGCTTCAAGATAACTTCGTGCCTGCTCGTAGAGTGTTGCTTGGGTTTGGCCGGACTCCGCACGACATATTCGTAGCTATATAAGCTACATCAACAACTGCTGACATTCAGAAACCAAAAAAAATGAGTACCTTGGTTTAGCCCCGTTAACGCTGACTGCCGCCGCGATCTTCTTTTGACGTTCTAATGCAGTCTCCTAGGGATGGAAATTAAATGGAGTCAATTGTGTGAATGAAAGTTTACGCACTGATACCGTAGACCTGCCATTTACCCAAGGTGGCATGGCTAGTTAACACAGACATGGTGGCATACCAGAATCATGAATGCCACCGGAAAGTCGTTGAAATCAGAGGTTGGTACTGTACGTACACCTGAACTTGACTTGAGGTTGCAGATTGATCTGAAGAAAATCTGAGAGGGGTGAACTTTTGAGGGGGAAATCGTAGGCTCGAGCAAGGAGTTCATCGCTAAGTCAAAGTGATGTGCTGTGGTGTGTTTGGTGATCTCTGATTGTGGTATGTCATTGGTTATGTGTTACTCATCACCTTGTCTTTTCGGACCTCAATGACCGCCACCCACCGAAGAATGTCTGCACCCAGCAACGACCAACCAACCACCGAGGCCAGGGATCAGGACGGAGTGACACTGTCAAGTGGCGACATCATTCAGATTCACCGACAATGGCACGCAGCAGCGGCGCACCACTAAGCGGCACCACAGATGCCAGTGGTGCCACCCGCCAACAAGCCAGCTTTGCTCTTTTGCTGACCGTGGCAAGTTCTTGCCAATTTATTTCCTGTGTATCTTATCAATTTGGTTCTCCTGGGTTTCAGCAACGACGTACGAGTTGAATGGCCTGTGGTGCTGATGAGCTTCGTTCTGTGCTGATCGCCGATCCGACTCCCTTTGATCCAAACACGACCACATAGCTCAACTTCCGCTGCGACCCGCGTTCAGTTCACGCGTTCTTTGGTATTCTTTGTTTATTTTTACGTGTATTTACTGATTTCTCGCCTTCTCAGACACTTATATGTACTTGAACTATTTGTATTGATGTTGCTTACCCTTTTCCCGATATGACTCAGATTTAGGCTTTGTACTGACCTGACTCTAGTTGACTCGTATGTACAGAGTCATTTTGAGTCATCTTGTATTCACCATATATACTACACCTGTACCTAGTTACAAAAGAATCCTAGCTTGCCTTTGCCTCCGATGTCGTATTTCGCCTTTGAGTCCTTCGCGCCCGCTTTCGTCCTCGCTCTCGCCTCGTCCCTCGTCGTCCGCGCCTCGTTTATTGTCCCCGCCTCCGTTCGCCGCCCTTCTGTCAACCTCTCTAGTCCCCCATTCTATACCGACCCTTATTCTGCCTTTCCCTGCCATTCGAGTACTGAACATGGATTGACCTCCTCGCACTTACTTAGTAGTCTCTCGGCCCTCGGAGTGGCTTGCCTGGTATGTATTTTATCAGCTTCTCCTCTCAGCCGCGTCGTTAACGTGTCAGTGCGCGATGGGTTCATAAACATCTTTATTAACTATTGACTATGGATTCCGGTATTCATACATGTTGCAAGTACACGGAATTTTAGGGCGAGGCAGTTTGGGTACACACAAGGTGTACAAGAATCTTAGGCCCTGGTAGAACCTCGATGACAGGACGTGAGTAGAAGGGATGCACTCAAGGTACACACTCAAGTTATACGGGACTTGAGTCAAGTAGGTATGCTCCTTAGACTTGAGTTATGAATGGACCTGCAACTCAAGTCCCAGGGACAAACTTGAGTGCTAGAAGAACTTAAGTGTTTGGTTGGAACTTGAGTTCATAGTGCTCATCTGCACCCACCATGCGGCGCAGGTAGCCATACGGAACTTAAGTGCGGCTGGCGGTTCCGACCGCCCGGAACTTAAGTTAAGCTAGTTTTATTTCATAACCAATACATTTTTTTAGCTCGATAGTCGCAGCTCTCCCTCCCTCCGGACTAATCAATGCAGCCTGCCCTTGTTCGCCCAGCTGCTGGTGTTTAGACTCCCTTTGCTGAACTGGCAAATACTGCAGACTCAGACTGGAGTGTGTACTCCGTTCCGTGCTTCATGTGATTCAGACTGTGATGGCTATATTGCTAATGCCTCGACTCACGACTAGATCAAGCGCTCACAGGACTTGGTCAACTTTGGCACTCTCTGCCTTGCTCTTTGTATTGATGGACATGATCCGTCAGACAGCGCTCTCGTTTAGTTTAAACTGGAAGCCACATTACATACGGCCATTTATTTAGGATGAAAATATTTGTAAAGCCACGGTGGTAGCCCAGAGATGCAGATACAACCCTGAGGAACAGCTGTGATCCTTTTGCGGAGCATTGCAGAGGCTACACCAATAAAAAAACCTGAAGCCCCATTAGATACAACCATTTATTCAGGATTATAATATTTGTAAAGCAATGTTGGTAGCCCAGAGATACAGATGCAGCCCTAAGGAGCAGCTGTGAGCCGTTTGCGGAGGCTACACCAATGAAAAAACTGGAAGCCACATTAGATACGGCCATTTATTCAAGATGAAGATATTTGTAAAGCCATGGTGGTAGCCCAGAGATGCAGATACAACCCTGAGGAGCAGCTGTGATCCTTTTGCAGAGCATTGCGGAGGCTACACCAATGAAAAACTCGAAGCCACATTAGATACAACCATTTATTCAGGATGATAATATTGCTAGAGATATCTGGGCCAAAACTAGCACCATGTACGCAAATTTCCAGCTAGGCTATAGGCGCCACGGAGGCTACCGAACGGCGGCAATTTAGAACCGCAATTACCGCATTTGATTGAAAATGATGGTGTAAGCGGAGGGCCTGCCCAATGAGTGCAGATGGCAGTGCTTCCCAAATGGGAACGTTACTAATAGAAGGCGGAGACTACAGGTTTTACCTATACACGAAAACCCACCTTGAGGGTACCCTACGTAATGCTTTAGTAGACTCCTGAGGTGTCTAGGCAACTATCGAAATAGTGTTTCGCACTTCTTTTGCAGCCGCACACCCAGAAACAAACTTGGCATGCTTACGAGTGAAATCGATTGCAAATATCGACTTGGTTCGGTAGGCGCAGCCTTCCTTCCAGACGAATCCCAACCCCAGAGTGCAGGCCACCCTTATTCGACCTGCTGCTGCTGTCTAGACTCCCTTTGCTGTGCTGGAAAACACTGCACAGATTTCGACTGGAGTGTACTCTTTTCCGTACTTCCTCCCGTTCGGACTGTGATGGCTATATTGCTAATGCCAATCCTGGAGACTTGACTCATGACTGGATCAAGCGCTCACAGGACTTGGTCAACTTTGTGTCATGATTTGGCATTTCTTGGCCTTTCTCAAACCCTTTCGTTCGCGCAATTCGCACCGCTCATTGCGGCTCAAACACATCCCCAGGTTATTAGAACCCTGGTTTCAGATCAAACAACCAATGATCGAGGATATTCGGAACGACACTGTTGCCTGGTCGTTCCTAAACCTCCTATCAAACTACATATCATCGCCAGGGTTATTCTTAACCCCTAGAACTCGAAATGACTTGTTCTCACGACCCCTCTCCGTGGACAGGTGTCTACCCCCTAGCCTACTCCTATTTGTCCAAACTGCCACTAGTCCCTGGACTCCTCAGTGTCAGGAGCACCGAACCCTATATGCTAGGCACACCCAACTTGATCGCGATCGCTCTGGCTCCTCACTTGAACTCCTACCGATCATATTTCAACCATGATCATTTTTTGCCCACGATCGTATTTCAACCCCGATCGTATTTCAAACACGATCGCATTTCAACCCAATCATATTTCAACCACGATCGCATTTCAACCACACCCCTTGCAACTGACATCTCGACCCTTTGATGATCAGTGGAGAATGCATATTCATATGATCGGACCCCTTTGTATTCACAGTATATAAGTAGCAGTAGAATCTCCCTGTACAGTAGATTCTATCTCGTCTATTCTCCGGCCTTGACTTGACTTGTGTGTGACTTAAGCTGGTCTTGCTTCTGTCTGTCTCGTCGCGTTGGGTCCTGTCTTCTCACAGTTGTGGTCGTCGACAAACCCCTGGCCCCTATACTCGACTCTCTCCATTTATCCCTGGTTGCTGCAGCCCTCGGGCCCAAGCGGTTCGTTGTCGGAAACTGCTTTCACCAACTTGCATCCACATGTCAAGACACTTGCTTCCATGTGGATTAGCAAGGCAGACTCTGGCTGGTTACCCGGCGGAGGTCTGCATGGTCATAGAGCAGTGTACCCACAACCAACTGCCAACATGGAACACTGCTAGTGGACCAGAGTTGTGTGTGTCCGAGTACACTACATCAGTATCGGACACTCGTTGCCTACGAATTCTCGCTGCAAGCAACACAGAACAGCAACCCGGAATAACCCGGTTAGACCCGGTTATTGCTGCATCGACTGCACACCATTCCCATGGTCCGGGTTCTGGTTCAACTTGCATGGGTTCTTGGTAGATGGTCACTTGCTATTTGATGCAGTGACATCTTTCTCCTCAACACCCGCGCTGGGACTGTGGCCACGTCGGGCTACGTCACGGTCAGGCTGACCTAAAGCGCCGTCGCTGACACTTTGGCACACTCTCTGCCTTGCTCTTTGCGTTGACGGACATGATCCGCCAGACAGCGCTCTCGTTTAGTTTATAGGGCTGCATTATTTCACTCTTGTGCAATACTCTTTCCAATTCATATATCCCAGTGCTAGCCCAAGCGTGCACCCTCTCGCCTTCGAACCAAACTGACGCACCGCCCGAACACTGGACCGTTCTGGCAACACGGCATATGGTAGACCTGGCCTTGAATTGAAGCCGGAATTGGATTTCCCTCATTCATATTCACAGTGAGCTATTTTAATGCGGCCTTGAGCCCGGGGATCCGTCAACACTGCCACAACCGCGGCACAAATTCCCAACGAGCAAACCTGGACCCGCGGCCCGGGTACGTGCGAGTGGATATTCGATATTCAGGGTGATCAAAGTTGCCAGCTCCTAATCGCTGAGGTCTGCTCGCTGCGCAAAATTTTACACATCCCTATGGAGATCCGAGAACGCAAATCCACTGCTCGAAGAACTGAGCTCCCAAGTTCAGCAATATCTACCAGAGATTCCAACTTTGTTGAAAAACACACTTGTGCATATCGTCCCAGAGGTTATTCCTCCGCTCTCTCTCATTTCAATCTCTATTTAAACTGCCTTACCTCTCTTCAGTGTGTTTGATGTCACGTCGGCTACCTGATTTCTACGCAATTTTTCAAGCCAGGGCTGTTCAAATCGGCTGGGTATCAATGAGTGGGAAGTAGGCATGGATGGACACTGGGATTCATGGAGCTCTGAGAATTTCTGATATGGCTCTTTACAATTTCATACGATGAATTGTAAGGCTACGTTTCCTGCTTCCATGTACACAGATGTTTTTTGCCTCTGCTGAGAAACTGAAACTGTGTCAGCGCTGACCTGTATCGTTTTTATTGTCATTAAATCCTCGCCTGGGATTCTTGATTCCTCAGCTCTCAATTGCCTGCCACCATCCCAAGCTTCTAAACTTCGGAGCCACATTTTCCGAGAGGGCTTGGATTGCTTTTGAATAAGTCCTTCTGCCTCGGTTACTGCTTCTGTCCGGGAGCCAGATCTTAATCATTTTGAAATACCACACAACAGCGAGGCCCGAACTCAATTCAATGTTTAGCTTGGACTAGTCACTCGCAACAACCTATACTGAGCACTGCTTATCTCGACAGACCTGTGTTTGGGACCTGCACAAAGGCTACAGAGACTACACAAAATCTCTGTCTAGTGAGCTAGAGAGAGCCTGTCTGGGGGCTATCCTCACCTAGACATACACTGCACAGATCAACACAGATCTACACAGACCTACACAGAGTTGAGTCTAAGGCGTGTCGGAACGCAGCGACATCAATCATCATTTATCAAGATCGACTGCCTCGCGGAAACTTCACCGTACAATACTTAGTTGAGATGATGATGGGAGCAAGGGAGAGGATTCAGTTCCAATTGATTGGAGGAACGAGCAGTGCTCATCTATGATAGTTAGATAATAACATGAAATAGAGAGGTCAATTAAACAATGTGCCAGGCATCTATCTGCAGAGGAAGGGCTCATATAGGATGTTCTTAGGACTACAGCAGCACATTTGGCAAAGCAGAGTGGCTGAGTCCTAATGCCGGACTTCGATATTGGAGATGATGATAAGGTGAGAATCCCACCCCTGTCAGTCCATTGGGATGGTGTCTATACACCCACCTGCTTGCTTGGTCCAGCCTGGATGGTGAGTTATTTTTTATTCCTATGCATACTGATATGCTGCAAAAATTACATAAAAAGTTCCTAAATTTGACCATTGCACATGTCAGTCCAACCCTAAGCTTCACTGTTTAACCTCCGATTCCTCCGCTCCAGGTAACTTGTCTCCCGCAAGCGAGCTACAATGTCATTGTTCTGTTCCTCGCATGCATCCCACAATGCTAAACTAACTGCTTTTGAATTAGCACTATTCTCCAGCAAGAGACAGATCTCGACATTGCGGTTCCCAGAGGCTTCACTCAATGCATTATTGCGGGCTAGGTTCTGGTTGATAGCATTATTTTCGAGCAGGAGGCGCATAATTGCAATATGGCCTCCATTGCAAGCAGCATTCAATGCATTGTCATGTTCTCCTATGGGTAGGTTGACATCTGCTCCATGCTCAAGCAGGAGGCCAACAGTCTCGGTGTAGCCTTTGTAGATTGCTGCCCCCAATGCATTGCCATGTTCTCCTCCTGGTCGGTTGACATCTGCTCCGAGCTCAAGCAGGAGGCGGACAATCTCAGTGTCGCCACAGTGGATTGCTGCCCAAAACGCATTGCCATGTTCTCCTGGTAGGTTGCAATCTGCTCCATGCTCAAGCAGGAGGCGGATAATCTCGATGTCACCACAGTCCATTGCTACCCCAAATACATTGCCATATTTTCCTCCTGGTAGGTTGACATCTGCTCCATGCTTAAGCAGGAGGTGGACAATCTCAGTGTGGCCACAGTAGATTGCTGACCCCAATGCATTGCCATGTTCTCCTCCTGGTAGGTTGACATCTGCTCCATGCTCAAGCAGAAGGCAGACAATCTCAGTGTAGCCTTTGTAGCTTGCTGCTGAAAATGCATTGCCAAGTGCTTCTCCTGGTAGGTTGATATTTGCTCCATGCTTAAGCAGGAGGTGGACAATCTCAGTGTGGCCACAGTAGATTGCTGCCCCCAATGCATTGCCATGTTCTCCTCCTGGTAGGTTGACATCTGCTCCATGCTCAAGCAGAAGGTAGACAATCTCAGTGTAGCCTTTGTAGCTTGCTGCCGAAAATGCATTGCCAAGTGCTTCTCCTGGTAGGTTGATATCTGCTCCATGCTTAAGCAGAAGGTGGACAATCTCAGTGTGGCCACAGTAGATTGCTGCCCCCAATGCATTGCCATGTTCTCCTCCTGGTAGGTTGACATCTGCTCCATGCTCAAGCAAAAGGCAGACAATCTCAGTGTAGCCTTTGTAGCTTGCTGCCGAAAATGCATTGCCAAGTGCTTCTCCTGGTAGGTTGATATCTGCTCCATGCTTAAGCAGAAGGTGGACAATCTCAGTATGGCCACAGTAGATTGCCGCCCCCAATGCATTACCATGTTCTCCTCCTGGTAGGTTGACATCTGCTCCATGCTCAAGCAGAAGGTAGACAATCTCAGTGTAGCCTTTGTAGCTTGCTGCCGAAAATGCATTGCCAAGTGCTTCTCCTGGTAGGTTGATATCTGCTCCATGCTTAAGCAGAAGGTGGACAATCTCAGTGTGGCCACAGTAGATTGCTGCCCCCAATGCATTGCCATGTTCTCCTCCTGGTAGGTTGACATCTGCTCCATGCTCAAGCAGAAGGCAGACAATCTCAGTGTAGCCTTTGTAGCTTGCTGCCGAAAATGCATTGCCAAGTGCTTCTCCTGGTAGGTTGATATCTGCTCCATGCTTAAGCAGGAGGCAGACAATCTCAGTGTGGCCTTCGTAGATTGCTGTCCCCAATGCATTGCCATGTTCTCCTCCTGGTAGGTTGATATCTGCTCCATGCTTAAGCAGGAGGCAGACAATCTCAGTGTGGCCTTCGTAGATTGCTGTCCCCAATGCATTGCCATGTTCTCCTCCTGATAAGTTGCAATCTGCTCCATACTGAAGCAGGAGGTGGACAATATCAGTGTCACCCCAGTGGATTGCTGCCCAAAATGCATTGCCATGTTCTCCTCCTGGTAGGTTGCAATCCGCTCCATGCTCAAGCAGGAGGTGGATAATCTCGATGTCATCACAGTCTATTGCTACCCCAATACATTGCCATATTTTCCTTCTGGTAGGTTGATATCTGCTCCATGCTCAAGCAGGAGGCGGAAAATCTCGGTGTTGTCTTCGTAGATTGCTGTCTTCAATGTGTTGCCATATTCTCCTCCTGGTAGGTCGGACATCTGCTCCATGCTCAAGCAGGAGGCGGACAATCTCGGTGTGGCCACAGTCGATTGCGTAATGCAATGCAGTGTTTCCTTCACATAGTGTGTCTATGTTGGTCCGGTCTGCCAGTAGACCACTCACACCTTCTGTATATCCTTCCATGCAACAGAGATGTAGAGGTGGGTACTTGCTGCCAATGTATAGGTCACACAAAGCACTGTATTGTTTGCTTCCATCCTCTAGCAGTTGCATTGCAGCTGAAAACAGGCTGTTCCGATCATGAGAATGCAATAGGTGGAAACACCAATGCTCTGCTGCATATTTTCCCAGTGGATATTGAGCTTTGTCCTCTAAGGGATGAGTGCTGAAGTAGAGGAGATAGTTGATACATGTTCATGAAATGAAAGTATGTGAGAGGCTTTCGCTGAGGTCACAAGTGAATTTGTCCTTGAAGTGCCTGGACAGGAGGTAATCCTGGACAGAAGCATGAGCCAGTCAGATATCTTCACAATTCTCAGAGGTTTCAACAAGTCCTGCGAACCACTCAGGGATTGCAGCTGCAGTGCCCTTCTGTCGTTTTGGCTTATAAATGTACTGTTCTGGGTCAGAAAAATCGAATGCAACTGCATCTCCGAGCTGGGAGAGAGTGATGGTATCCCAAGAGTTCTGGAACATCAGCCACCGGAGGGCTGCTTCGACATAGAGCCAATCTTTTGGATCAATTTTCTGGAAAAAACGGTCATAGACCGAAAACAGATCATTGGGCAGATTTTCCAGTGTTTTGTCCAGTTCCTCTTGCTCTACCCAGTTAGAGCGTCGGAGCTCAACAAGAAGACATGCTGCTAATCGGAACCTGGACAAGAAACTAATTAGAATTAAGTCTTGATCAAAAATCAATGAAATGACTCACATTCCATTGCTTTTACGTATAATTCCATCTATTACCTGGTCTGCATGAGGTCGCCAAATCTTCCATTTAGGGTCGGTCTCGAGTTCTGCAGCAATGAACAGTTGAATGTCCTTTTGTGCGAGGCGAAAATCTAGAGCAATAAGGGGTACACCTTCAAAACCCTTTGCGAAGATTGGGCGGGCTTGACTGGTGATTAGGAGGTGCAATGGGGTTTCTGTCCATCCACGGAGTGTTGAGACAAGACCTACAACCTGATCAAAATCACCGTCATTGCACTCATCGAGTGCATCAATCACGATATAAGTACAGCTAAGCTCTCGAAGTAGCTGTTGGAGGAGTGTGAGCAGATCTTGGTAACTGGGCAGCTTCTGTCCATTTAAAGGCTTATACAGGTTGTCTAGAGCCCCGTAAGGATGAAGAGATTGGGCAGAAAGCTGGAGGATGATGCGCCGAAGGGCAATTTCCACACTTTGGGCCTCCTTGTTCCTGAAATCAAAATAAAAGAATGCCACGGCTGGAGAGGATTTAACCCCATCCTCAAATAGTGCGCTATTCGCAAAGAGTTTCTTGATCACGGTTGCGCTATTAATTCCATTATTCCGATGCAAAATGGGAAGAGAGTCAGAAGTGTTACCCGAGTACGCTCTTCCCGGCACCTGCTACTTGCAGTCAAACTCGACAGTGACTGTCCTGTAGAAATGGCTTACAAGGGCCCTTTATCCATAGCACCCCCGCATTTTTCTCCCACTCAATGAACTTGGCACCCTCTAGGAACCACAGCCCGGTCCCGTCCTTCCGAAGCTTCTCTGTGTCGTGTTGTTTCTGCTTCATGTCCGGTGGGGACAGCAGCCATTTTTCAAGCTTTTCTGCGACACTATTTTCAAATCAGATGGCGGAACAGGTAGAAGAGAAATAGAAGTACGACTGACGTCGGATCAAAGGTGTGCTTGTCTACGTAGTTGACATTCCCGCCGATGAATGTGCCCCGCTAATGTTGACTCTTGGCTCGTCTTGAGGACGGTGCCATGGGAAGTCGGCTGCTGGATCAACATAAAATTTGATTCCGGGTCCCTCGAAGGTTGACCGACGCCAGGGGCTTCCCCGGGAGTGCTCGAGTAGGGCTCAAAGGCAGGATAAGGGATGACGCCGTTTTTGGGGCCGGCGGAACAATCTTCAGGTTCCATATTTGAATCTCGCAGGCTGGCTGCATCCCCTGAAACACGACTTGGCAGTGCTGCGTTAGATGGGAGGCAGCCACCATCCCCCCTGTCAGGGAAAGTGCTATAAAGATTTTCTTGAAAAGTGGGCTTGAAGGTGTCGAAGCCGGGATGGGGGATGAAACTGTTTGTCGGGTCGAGGGAAGAATCCCCAGGGCCCATATGAGAATGCCATGGGCTGAATCCACCCCCAGCTTGGGATGGGATGAGATTTAGCGGTACTAATGAAGTTGCATGGGGCGAATGACTAGGATGTTTGGTTTCTTGGGAAGTGCGCTCGAAATTGGTAGGTAGATCAAGGTTCATTGGACCTGGATTGGATATATGCGCTCCGTGGGCAGTAGGATCGAAGCCTTCGTCTTCCAGCTGCGAGAAGGGGTAGAGAATAGGACCGGAAAGTGTAAACTGCTCGACAGAGGACAAAGAATGGTTGTCGGCCTCAGAAGTAGAAAAGCTGTGCGAGTTCCTCATAATCTGTACGGATGAGCTCTGTTCCCTACTCAGACTTTGTGGGCGACTAGAAGCATCTTTTGGCTTTATTAGGTCCTGTTAATTAAATGGGGTAGGTGACATACCATATGGTCGGACCCTCGCAGCTCCAGTCTGCCGACCACCCCTCTCCAGCCCCAACAATTCACGACTCGAGTCTTCCGCCGGAAATTCTAGTGCACCGAGATTTTTCCCTGGCATAAGCTGCGTGGTATGGATATTTATGTCGCCAGCATTGTCGATGAAAGTCCCGCCAGTGATTTGGAACCAAGAGGCGGATGTAAAGAGTGGCATGGAGGAGCAGAGGAAAGTTGGAGACTCATCACGCGCTGAGATGTGCAGTGCTGTACTGCTGCCGCCTTCTAGTTTTACAGCATTGCGCGCTTATTTGAGCGTCTCTCTAACCAAATATTAATGGACGGCTCAAGTTTATTTGGAATTCGATGTCTTTCAATGCCCCATGTCCAATGACCACCCGCGGGCAACCCGCGAGGGACTCTGTGCTATCGATGAGAAGCCACAATTCACCGACCTGATATAGGTGTGCCTCGTGGAATCCTGCTCGAATAAAACGGACGTGGACAGTCAGTCGACAGCCACTGGCAGGTGCCATACTAAGCGCTGTTTAATTTTTCTTCTTTTCTCTTTGTCTCCGTGATCCTAATCTCATCAGGAAAGACCTCCTTTGGGAATAAGGCCAGATTGGCCTGAAAAAAGGTCCAATTCAGCCAAATTAGTTGCGTTAGGGCCGTTGGCTTTTTTGCGACCTTCAAAATAATTTAGTGCCAAATTTTCCCTAATTACCTGTGTTTGCCAGACTTTGGCATGGCATTGGGCTGGATTTCTTCTCGCTATGCTTCGTTATTCGCACCAAATGAGCTCAGAAACCATTGTATTGCACGTGTATGTATGGACAGGTGGTTCTACCTACGCTAACAAACATGTAATATGACCAGTTTTCGCCGACAGGAACGTGACCCCGACCCCATCTGTTCTAGGAGAAACAAATGTCCCACAGGGCCTGGTGTCACGGAAACTTGACAGCCTGAAAAAATGGGCATGTTAGCAGAAGATACGGTGCAGTCATGGTAATCTCGTAAACTCACGACATGGTTATTGCCTACCAACGGCGGCCTGCACAGCTTCTGTAAAGTGAATCGCAGCATGCCCCCGCGGCGCCGAAACACAAGAAAAATGAAGGGAGAGAAGCTGTGGACAGGCTATCTGCTGCCATATTTCAGCGGGCCCACAACTGAATTTACTCACAATCGCCGCAACAACATTAACTCCAATGGACGTGCTATAATACCGTCTGACACATTCATCAGCGAACACAGAAAGGTGCGGGTGAAAGCACAGACCTGAACTGGATGGAATACTGCCATCTTCAAAGAACAGGGTGGTGGAACGGTGACAGAGACTATGGTGTCATAGGTACGCGCTGTGCGGAAAATGTATTAGGAACAGCACGGACAGGACAAATAGTCCAATGACGTACTGGAACGGTCGCTGATTCCAGCCCACTATAGTACATGATAAGTTTGGGTTCTGTTAACACGTTCAAGGGTGCGTATCACGCACCAGAATCCGACAGCCCTGTGTAGACTTTTTGCACCGATTCCACCAGCCGAGCACAAATAGCATGAGCGCAATCCAGAAAAACCTATGGGTGCTGTATGGGATCGGAATCAACAGAAGGTAAGGAGAGAAAAAGGTTCCTTACCACGTCATGAGTCGTGTATGTAAGCACGTCGATGTATGGACTATAGACAGTAGGCACGAGACGAGCAGTACAAATGGAAGTGCTGCACGATACCATGGTATGAGTTAGTTTGTTTATGGCCACAGATAAGCTAAGTAACGCACCCTGTATCAGCCCTAACGCGACCCAATGCCTAGACAAGGCCTACCTGTTAAATATTGTCAGGGAGAAACGGAACGGAACGCTGGCACAGCACTCACCTATGTGGAGGGATATGTGAGGGGTTGTTCAAGGCAGAAATGGCCAAGGAGGGGGGACCAGCGAGGGACGACATGGTGCCTGTTTAAGAGACCGCCATAAAATGGCGACCGTAGGAGATGCGGAAACTCTAGCGCGGAAATCAGGGACTGCGCGACACACAAATCGACGCGACTGCAGATGCACAGCATGCCATGACATGAAGTCACTAAATAAATGCAACAGCCCTAACGTATGCATTAACAAAGCAAGGCAAATGCTAATGTCCTTGGAACCAAAATGGAATCCGCTTCTACCTCAACCCAAAGACTATGAAAACGAGAATACCAGAATAAATGAGGAGGACATACCAGAAACTGTACGCAAAGACCTAGCAACCTTTGACACGAAAATAACACAAGACTCGCTGGCCGACACCTTCCGCATTTTCAATGACCAAGTGAGAGGGTCAAGGCTGGCTCCCAACACAAAAATGGAGCCAGAACCAGACGAGGAACCCATCATAGTATTCACAGACGGCTCGGCCCTAGAAAACGACACGGACTGTGTGCGAGCTGGATCGGGAATCTTTTTTAGACCCGAAGATAGCAGGAATGCTGCGATAAAAATACCTGATGAACTGGAACCTTCAAACCAAGTCGGCGAGATCATCGCAATAAAAGAGGCTATCGAAAGGTGCCCTGTCGATATCCCCATGACAATTTACAGCGACTCAAAGTACGCAATAAATGGGCTGACAAAAGACAGTACGAAGTGGGAAGATGAAGGTTTCCTCACGATATCGAACGGCCCAATAATCCAGGCAACCGTAGCGCGCATCCGGACACGCAAAGCGAGAACGAGCCTTATGTGGGTTAAAGGACACTCCGGAAACGCCGGAAACGAAGGGGCCGACAAGCTTGCTGGAGAAGGATGCAGGAAAGACAAACCCGATTTGGTCAACATGCAACTGCCAACAAACTTAATCCTCCCGGGTGCAAAAGTGAAGGCAATGACCCAGTCTCTAGCATATAAAATCATTCGCCAACGGAAAATGAGAACCGACACCTACCAGGAAGCCCTCGACCGGAAGGCCACCATAAGAAACATGGCCTATGCGAAGGGTGCCGCAACAGACACAAAAGGGAATGCGCCCCCATCAAGCCGGATCTGGCGCTCGGTCAAAAACAAAGACTTCCCAAGGAACATCAGATTTTTCTTTGGATGCTACTCCACGGTGCATATAAAGTCGGACCCCACTGGGAAAAAATTCCTGGATACGAGGACTGGGGAACGTGCCATACATGCGGGGTGACCGAGTCAATGACCCACATCTTAACCCAATGCACTGCACCAGGACAGAGCCAAATCTGGGACCTCACCAGCGAGCTTTGGCAACTCAAAACAAAATCCGACCTGAGACCCTCTCTAGGCGACATAATGGCGTGCGGAATAATTGAGAAAACAAATACAGGAACATCCAGACTCTTCCGGATCGTGGTCTCGGAATCGGCCCATCTGATTTGGAAGCTGCGCAATGAAAGGGTAATCGGAGAAAAAGGGCCAGCATCAACTGAACGAGGGAGATACACAACCGTTGGATTAAGAGTATAAACAATAGAATAGCCCTAGACTGCGCACTGATAGACACAACAAAATACGGAAAGAAAAGTATCCGGAAATCGGTCGTCCGCAAAACCTGGTGTAAAGTTCTGCGCGATGAAGACAGACTCCCTGATGACTGGACGAGGGAGACCGGGGTTTTAGTGGGTGTTGGCTGAGCTGAGACAATGAAGGTCGTTTGCGACCCGAGTCAATGAAGCCGAGCCAAATCCCCACACGCAGTACCGATAGTGTACCAGTGTGTTAATAAGCACATCTCCCCGGCGGATGCAACTCATCTGTCAGGCCGGGTCTTTTTAGTCCAAGGCCATTTATTAAACGGGTGGGGCGAGACAACTAGGTCGGTCCGGAAACGGAGAGCAGAAATGCTCCTTGTCCCCACTACCCAAACGTTCCGCAAAAAAAAAAAAAAAAAAAAAAAAGAAGAGTTGTTGATCTTTGTTGTCTGTCTATCCAAATACAGCCTCGAACCAACGGCACGTGCGGTCCCCGGTCATAAAACGCCGGTGTTACGGCAACCCTCGGCAACGGACTTGAAAACATTTCAATTTTTCTCCAAGTTGCTCTCCGACTCTCTCCACCTTCGGATGTGAGTTTGTGCTGAACCACTATACAATGACACCAACTGACATAATCCGCACCTCATAGAATGATTTTTGAAAATTACTTCAGGCGGTCACAAGCCAAGCTAGGAAATTTGGCCAATTTGGCCACTTTTCTCTAGATTATTCCAAATTACCCTAATTTACCCTAATTTAAAGTCGTAAACCAAATTTTCTCCAAATTAGCGAAGGTGATTTTTTCCTGATGCTCACGTCGCTTCCGTATATGAGACATGTATTATTCATGTATGTAGTGCCCCCATGCAGTGTTGTCCTTAAGGGTTAAGACTTAAGTTAAGTTAAGGCTTAATTACCCCTTAATATTAAGACTTAGCTTCAAGCTTTGGTACCGTTAAGCCTTAATTAAGACTTATTGATGGCAATTACATAATTTTTTCTGCCGTTCCTGGCCCAAGGTTCATGCCAAATGGATGGTAGCTGCGCGGGATCTCTCGGACGACGAGGATGGCGAAGAACTTCAACGGTTGGCAACTACAATGGGGCTGTCAACTGCCAAATTTCTTCCTTGTATGTTGGTGAACACTGAAACTCTTTGTTACTCCAAATCAAGCGCCCTCTCGAGGTGGCTCTGCATCCTTTCATAAGGGAAACATTGCTCATGGAGTTGTTGGCTGCTGAGCACTTGGACGAAGAGTTAGATTCACTGTGTTCCCACCCGTCCTAGACTCAGCTGAGACTAGGCGCTGTAGGTTGTGCCAGATGGAGTTAGGTTGGTGTAGGTCCCTACACAGCCCCCCATCTAGGAGACTACACGTAATGTCTGTCTGGCTTTATGGGTACCCAGTAAGGCGGCTAAACTCAAGTCAGTATAGATGAGGGTAGCTCGTTGAAGGTCCCTAAACTCAGCTGCACAGACCTAGACTTACGTTTTAATGTTGAACATTTCTATCATCTAATATTCTGAGCAACCACGTCCCTTCCCCCCTTGCGTAGGTGGCTACAAGCACCTGTTGCAACCTACACAGATCCTGCCAGACCTAGACCTACCTGTGCCAACCTAGCCAGAGCCGGACAGACCTCCACAGACTATTCTCTAGGCACCTAGCCTCAATCATCGATGTAGCTACTTCTAGGTTCCTACACTCAAGCTGAGTCTAGGAAGGGTCTGAACGCAGTGATTACGGGGAACTGGAAGGGTCTGGCGATGATTATGACAGCTGATTGTGCTTACGATCTGACACAGAAAAAAATTGAGCACCCCTTAACTTAAGCCTTAATATGCCCTTAATATTAAGGCGTAATTAGGTGTTAAGGCCTTAACAAAAAAATTACCCTTATTAACCCCTTAAGTGACAACACTGCCCCCATGTGCTACGCTTGTATCAATTTAGTTACTGAATCTCATTTCTCACTTGTCCGACTGAATGAATGCTTTTTGTACTTGTACCAATGAATATCTCGGTGATTTCGGGTCTACAGGAATAATTACAACCTCGTGAGTGATGACGATAGCTCAGGCCGCATTAGAAGGGCATCCAGAGAATCACAATCTCAGGCTCAAAGTCGTAGTCGCATTAGTGCCGAGTTCCCGGTCAGGAAATCTGAATCGGTTCACTAGAGTTCTCGAGGGCATTGGATACCAAGTAAATTTGGGGGAAAGCGGACATGGAAAGGAAAGAGTTCCACAAGCTACGAGGGGAGGACCGCAAGAACCCAATGTCTGAGAGACTAACGAGAGCAGCATAGGGACAACAGCAACCCACCGACCGCTTCAGAGTCGTCTGTTCGACAGGGACTGCCCGGGTTGAATTGCTTTTTCGAGGGCATTGTCGGCAAACTTGAATGAGAACATTAGGAAGAGAGGGAAGAGAGGGAGGAAGAAAATGAGAAAGACGACTCTGAGACTCATGTGACACCGCCATCCGCCATCAGCACTAGTGACTCCCGCTAAAGCTGAGTATTTATTCATTCACTCTCCGCTCTCCTTTCAAAGCTGAATACTTATTCATTCACGCGTCCATTTCGTTGTCGGTTGTCCGAGAATGGAGTGTATGGGCGAAGCAGGAAGCAGGTGAATAGGTCCCAAAAGCCGTAGACGCGTAGAATGAAGAATGAGTGTAAAATGGGAAAAGTGCCGTGCAGGCTCGGAGTACGGGTCCAGGTCGAAAGGGCTCGTTGGAGGGAGAAGGTAGGGCTCAGGTGGAGGGAGTTCACTGGCGACGTGCTCACGGTGAAGCGCTCGGGTTACTGGTCGTGTCGATGGTGGTGGTTTGGGCGTAATGAGATTCCGTAACAATGTACGTACAAAACAAATATACGATCCGTGGACCGATCTACCGTGAAGTACCGCGGCACCTTGAAGCCTACGCGTACCCCTACTACTCGCACCGGGCCAAGCCGAAGCCCGCGCACTCGAGGAAATACACGGCTCAACCACGAGCGGGAGGTCGAGGGCGAAGTGCGGATATACACGCCCGCTCCGTACCGCACCCACCGCGTTTCCACCGCCGCCCCTCCACCTTCATCGATGGTCGCAAGTACACCCCTGCCTCGATCACTGCGAGTGCGAATGCAAGGGTGCGGTACTCCCCAGGCACCCACAGCCTTCTCCGGCCCACAGCCGTCTCCGGATCTGCCTATCTGCGGGTCCGCGCGCCCTACGCCGCGCCCGACGAGGGGAAGAGCGGGACTAGGGTGAGAGCTGGGTTGGGGCGGGCGTGGGGGCGGGTCGGCGGCGCAAGGAGATGAGAACGGGCGCGGGGGCGAAGAGGACAGGCGGGCAAGAGCAACGACAGAGAGCGAGGCGGGTATGTCGCATGCGCACGCAAGTGCGGACCGCGGCAGCTCGAAGTTGGATGCGCGCAACTATGGCGCGGACGGCGAGGGCCCGCCCCGCCGCCGTACACACGCAGGTTCTCCGCCTCCAGAGACGCAGGCGCGCGTTCTGTTTCTCCACCTCTATCTCTACTTCATCCCAATCCCGACCTCCATCTTTGCGCGCCCTCCACCTCCACTCCACCTCCACCACCCATCCTCACCAATGTCGATACACGCGAGATGCACGGGTGTGCGCCGTGATGTTGCCGTGAAAGACGCGTCGTAGCCGTGAGTCATGGCAAGGGAGGCAGGAGGGGTCCCGGAAAGGAGTCGGCGCGCGAGGCCCCGCACAGGCATGGGCGCGGGCGCGATGTGGCGCGCGCACCCGTGTGTCGCCGTAAAGGGAGGGAGGTGAGCGCACTCGTGTCATGAGCGTGGGCAATTCTACATATCCATCTTCACGGCAAACGCGCGAGTGCACGCAGTCTGCGCGGGGAGGGTAGAGCGCGAGGGAGGCGAGAGGCGAGCGGGTCTACACGGGCGTGAGGTGTGGGGAGATCGGGGAGATCGACATGCTG
The DNA here is from genome assembly GCA_029378395.1 of Mycena leptocephala. Taxonomy (NCBI): domain Eukaryota; kingdom Fungi; phylum Basidiomycota; class Agaricomycetes; order Agaricales; family Mycenaceae; genus Mycena; species Mycena leptocephala. The sequence goes on from JARJLF010000803.1 coordinate 107,755, forward strand.
AAGTGTGTGCGCGGTGTCCCCATCTCGATGTCATCTGCGCTCATCTACCCCCTTCTCTACCTCCACCTCTAGCTCCATCCCCACCAACGTCGACGCGAGATGTGCGCGCGCGCCTAAGGGAGGCGAACGCGGCGTCGTCACGAAACGATGACAAGGGAGCCGGTAGGTGGGCGGTGCAGCGGACCCGAGCGAGGGGGGATGGAGGGAGGTGGGACTGCATCGGCGTTGCCGTGGTGGGCGGGCGAGCGAGGCAGGAACGGAAAGCGAGGCGAGGGTAGCATGGGTGGGTGGGATGTACACGCACCCGCCTCCAGGCCCTGCGCTTCTCTACTTGCATCAAACTTGCATTGGAACTAACTTGCGCATGAGCGAGTGCACATCGAGATCGTCATCGCCACTCCCGTCTCCCTTCCCTCTCCCTCTCTCCTTTGACCTCCATCTCCCTAGCCACCTCCATCCCCATCGACGCCCGCGAGCGCACAGCCGCATCCGCACTACCCCGCCCCCGCCCCGCCTTGATCAGCGCGCGTGCGAGGACGAGGATACACCCCCACGCCACGCCGGCACTTCTCGCGCGCCTCCATCCCCGGTGCGCATGGGCATCCACGAGGCAGCAACTCCACCTCGGGTTTGGTGCGCGGGAATCGGATTGCGCGTTGGACCCCTCCATCTCCACCTCTTCCCACATCCCGCATCCCCATTCGCGTACCCTCCCCGTCTCCGTCTCGCGGTCCGTCGAGATGGGCGCGAGAAGCCAAGCTCGACTGTGTGGCGTCTGCGCCTTTCTCGTGAGAGTTAGGGAGGAGAGCGTGAGCGCGCATCCGCATCCTAATCCGCAAGCAAAGCGCGGCGTAAGAGGGAGGCTGCAAGCGAGGTACTGCTGGTGTTGTCAAGATAAGTCCCGTCAAGGAGCGCGTGAGGGAGTCGAGGGAGTGGAGGAGGGAGGCGAGTGAGCGAGAGGGCGGGTGAAATGGGGGTGTAGACAACATCGGCGCGTTGCTTCACGGGCGTGAGCGGCAGCACGATCAGTAATGATCGCTAATACTCTGCTAGGCCACGAAGAGCGCGGGGAAGTGGATGCGCGCGTGGGTTTTGCTCAGGCATGCGAAGGCGAAATGAATAGCAATAGCGGCGGGGAAAGAGCAGCCGCCGCCGCTCCCCGCACCTCTGCGGCCAAGCCAGGAACGCGACGAGGACCGAAAGGGCAAGCACGCAGCAGCCGCTTTGTTCTCCATGTCTTTGTCGGCGTCGATACGCGAGAAGAGCCCTGGGAATAGGTTGATCTACTACCAAGTCCACACGGCCCACCCGCGGCGCAATCGGCGTGTGCGAAGCGGGAGGTAGCGGCCACCGGATGCGCGGGCAAATGTGCGCGCGAGCGATGCGAGCGCCGCGGGGCTGGGCAATTAGGTGAGCGCGGGGTGGTGGATGAGAGGGGGATCGGGCGAATGGGGGCTAGGCGATGGACGAAGGCGCGGAGGCTTAGGATGACGTAGGTGACGACGAAGGTGCGTTGTAGCGTCGGGTATGTAGTATGTAGGACTGACTAGACACAAAGCAGCTTTGGACGACACTTTGAAGACTCGTTATTAGTGTGCTGAGTCGAGCCTAGAACGGTGAGAGAACACACGACATTTGAACTAATGGAATCCTAAGAACGATGGGTCTCGTAGCCGTCGAAGCTGACAGTAGGTTATGAGTAAATATGGGAAAAAGAACAACGAAAGACGCACCAGATCGCGAAGGTTCCTACCAATGAGCGAGGTGACAAAGTTGATCATGCAGGAGAGCGGGGTCTATCCCATGGAGAGACACATCTCCGAGTTCGCAGCCTGGAACGGATATGGAGACAGCAAAGAGCGCACAGCTGCACGCCGCCATTGTGGCTAGATTATTGATCCACTGTAGCAAGACAGCGGTCAAAAGAAGGCTACCATACGCAATATCAATTGCGCAGACCCGCCCGAAGTTGGAGAGTTCGAATCGCGCATCGGCCGCGTTGAGCGTGAAAGCGAAAGGATCAGTGTGGCTGTGTAAGCACCGCCACACTCTACTTCTGCTTCCTGCTCTCTGTCTAGGGACTCTGCCCATGGAAAAAGAAAAATCTGGGATTTGGGGCCTGTATTTCTTTCCGCAAATCTGCTCGGTTCTTTATCACGTTCCAGACGTTGCAAAAATTAAAACAAAACAAAAACTTTGAGTTTGGAAAACTTGTTTTTGTCAAATCTCAGAATGTCCCTATATTACATCTGTACATACTATGTACATGTAGTATGCCCCTTCCCAAAGGACCAGGGCTAAATCTGCGCAGAACATGTGTGGAACGGCAATTGATACTATTGATGCGATCAATTGAAGCCGAAGCTGTGCCGAGAGTTCCTACCCTCGGTCAGTTCACCTCCAAAGTTTCAGTAATGAGGTTTAATGAGGTTGTAATGATAATAAATGAGGTAAACATAGATACACATAGAGGATGCACTCTGATGTAACGAATTAAATTGACAAAGAAAATGCGGGCGCATCTGCGGGAGTCCCCGGGCCGTTGATAATATTGATGCCATCAATAAAGCTGAAATGAAGCGGGGATTTTGTACTCTAGCTTTGCTCTAGCTGGGTTGACCTCCATTGCTTCAGTAGTAGGCTATGAAACCTTGAGGTGTGTAACTTGAACAACTCGGAAGTTGCCGGAATTAGCCGAATTGCATTGGGTAATTCCAAGTTATTCTCTGAGTTTTTTGAGCTGAAATGCAAGCTTCCTCCTGCATCATTCCTAGTCGAAATTACCTGGAGGTCAACTGAGGGTAGGAACTCTTGGCACAGCTTCGGCTTCAATTGATCGCATCAATACTATCATCAATTGCTGTTCCACACATGTTCTGCGCAGATTTAGCCCTGGTCCTTCGGGAAGGGGCATACTACATGTACATAGTATGTACAGATGTAATATAGGGATATTCTGAGATCTGAAAAAAAAAGTTTTCCAAACTCAAAGTTTTTGTTTTGTTTTGGTTTTGCAACGTCTGGAACATGATACAGAAGCACCTCTGCATGGCCCACACAGCAAAAAAATGGGACTGTTTTGAGTCCGACAAGCAGGAGCCTCCAAGACGACGATAGAGGTGATTTGACCTGGTGGCGGAACACAGGCGGCCCGACATCCCGAAGTTGTGTTCTGCATGTGTTCTGCTAAGATATAGCCCTATTCATGTGAGATTGGGTATCCTGCACTCATAAACTATGTACAGATATAATATAGGGACATTCTGAGATTTGACAAAAACAAGTTTTCCAAACTCGAAGTTTTTGTTTGGTTTTGATTTTTGCAACGTCTGGAACGCGATAAGAAACGACCCCAGAAACGTCGAAACGAGTTACTCTGACTGACCCTAATAGATTGGATTTCTCCGGCAATGCCAAGTAGGCGCTCAGGCTGTCGCGCGGCTTCCCTGTACTGTCAGAGAGCTAACTGTCTTGGATGTATTGACTCGCATCCCGGCGAGACCTGGACCCGACTGGGAAGCATTTTGGACCCTAGGTCTTCATCTCGGCTATTTTGCTTCTTGTTTTTCCGGACTGACAAGCACTACCATTAGAGTAGTAGTGACCCTCGTCACTTCGTTACTTCGCTTAGGAGCAAGAAAGTTCGTGAGTTTGATGGGAAAGCGTGAAACTTCGTGATTTCAACCAAATTCTGGGAAAGCTCGTCACCTCGGTTCAATTCTGATGAAAGCTCGTCACTTGGGTGGCCGTGCGTGGTAAGTGTATTGTTTGATCGCTGGCATTACGGAACCACCCCTCCGTTCTTTGTTACCACCATCCACACCGAGCTCCACTGCTGGCGATTTGCAGTCGCGTGCCCGCCCTCGCCCATTATGGAAGCCCAGGACACGGCGAACAATACACAGACGGAATTGAGATGGGGCTCGTCGAATCTTTCATGCAGTACGCCCTACGAGTCCCTTTTCTTCACTCCATATTTTCGCATTACACAATCCTCGCAATGATGTGTCTCATAGTTATTCGAGCCGCAATGCACGCCACATTCACGCTGCCAAAAATGACAAACGAGCTTGATTTGCAGACGATGACCTCCAAGCTGCACAGAATTCGAAAACTTTTGCGGATGCACAGGCCCACCTCAAGCTGAAACGGGCAGAACCAAAGGTTCGATGGTACTTTCTCACCTCCTTTCTGGCTTCTCACAACATGCAGGGGGTTTGTTTTCTTTGTGCGCAGAAATTCAGCCCGAACTTGCAACTTAGCTCCCTCGAATGTATCGACATCCGCTAGCGCTAGTGATGTGACTGTCGCAGACGAAACTATACGAGGTACGACTAAGAGACTCTAATATTTACTCAAGACGTACCATGAGCTGAAACTTTATTGCCTCAGACCACGCAAAAACGTTCTGGCTCTACGTCCTCGGAGATGGATGCGCCTCCCAAGCGTCTGAATCTTGGCCCTCTGAAGGGGTGGGGGATCGAGAAGGATGGCATCAGCATGAGTGTGGTGGAATATGCTCAGAATGTCTCGAGTGAGTTTCGAGATGAATAGCCCGAAATGCTGACCGCGATTTTATGTAATCATGCTGATTACGACACATCCCGAAGTCCTTATATAGCCGCGCGATTGATTAGTACTATCTAATCAATTATCTACCTTTTGGTGTAGCGGTCTAGAACGCGGCTCGGACCTGCTTACATTAATTGATTAGATAATGCTGGCAAAGGTCACTCAAGTTCGAACCCCGCCCCCGGCACCATTTACACATAAAAATGGCAAAAGGCCGGTGGTCACCGGGACTACCGATCACGTGACCTTGAGAGCCAGCAGCAAGGATCGAAACCTTGGGGTTGATTTATAAGACCTGGAACCACTGAAGAAACCCACAGTCTCTGTTACCATCGGGAACACAGGGAAGGGATACAGTTCTTCAGAGAGGGGAAGGGTGTAATCATGCTGATTACGACACATCCCGAAGTCCTTATATAGCCGCGCGATTGATTAGTACTATCTAATCAATTATCTACCTTTTGGTGTAGCGGTCTAGAACGCGGCTCGGACCTGCTTACATTTTACCAGATATTGACAATCGATAAATATGTTATTGCCTTACTATTATTCTTCCGATACATATAGTACTATTTAAATACAGTAGATTCAAAGTGAACATGACACTGGGCACATGTCAGATCGACACCGACGAACTCGGGCATTGTGTATTTTGGATGCAAGTGAGCTTTATCATGCTGTAGAGGCCTGAGGACCGGGATCTGCTGTAGCATTATAAATGGTTGCCGCATGGGCGCATGTTGTCAGTGGGCTCAACCCTATCCCAGCTCTGATGCATTTTCAAAGTACCTAGATCCTCGCTCCCATTGCAGAGTTATGGCAACTAAATTCACCAAGGCAGAAACCTCCGGCATAACGTGCTGAAATGTACCATAAATCGAAACATCGGTGTCTTCAAAGGCCACCATTTTGACCTGCCCGAGCAAGCAGAACGGTTGAACCAGATACTGGACTCATTTCTGTATTCTTCAGCCGCAAAAGAATTTTGCAAAATCACTTGAACAATTGAGCTCAACGGTTGAGCCAATTAAATAAACAGTCTTGTTCAACGCATAGTAGCTCAAGGGGTTGAACAAATAGAATTATCTGACTGAGCAGTTTTAACTCTTCCACAACAAGTCGCTATACTTCCAAACTCCCAACAAACCCTCGACTGTCATCTGAAATGGTTCAAAACAGAATCGTTGACCCGCAAGCCACATAGTTACGCAGACAGCCACATCTACAACTCCGAAATAATTCTTGAGCTTAATCTGTTACTGTCTTTGCTGATCAACACGTAAGTAGGTGTAAACATTTTACTTCCGCGGGACATGGAGAATAATCTTATGGACTGATTGAGTGGAGGAAACAGTGCAACCTCACGCTTACAGCGTTGCAAGGAATCTTAATCTAGTTCACAGAGAGGGTTTGCGGGTCAAGTCAATGTACATATAATATGATGTCCTTGAAAATACATAGTTTATGAGCCGCAAGAAGTCGGGGGAGTCATAAAAGCTGATTCCCTCGGCTTGTGCGGGACCCTGGCGTTGTCGAGTTGGTTCGCCATCAAGTTGAACATCTCATCTGATCCCCCATCAGCTCACATCAATTCGTGTTCAACCGTTGCTCAATGTAGTATCGTTATGTGTTAAAAAATCATCAAATTGGTTCTAGGTCATAAGAATTCATAAGCATAATTGAAGCCCGAAGAGCCTTTTGGAGTCGGGAATTGTATAATCTAATAGCTACTCTCAATCACTTTTGCAAGCCATTTCACGCCAGGTTGAACCACTCGACGCCACAAGTCCAGACCCCTGTATCCCCCGACTTACGACGCATGGAACGAAGTCTGTACTCAATAATGTTATGCTGCAAAACAGGAGGTAAATTTGAGTGGGCGCTACGTTCGCGATTGGCCGTCCACTCTCCACGTGGATAGCCGCGGTCATGTGGTTATGCTCTGTGCAGCTCAAGTGACGAGCTTTCACGGGGACTTGCGGTGCACAGAGGAAGTGACGAAGTTACACTAAATCGAGTTGAGGTTACGAACTTTCACGCAATGTTTTGGAAGTCACGAAGGTCCACAGTGCTAAGCGAAGTAACGAAGTGACGAGGATGGCGCGGACTCCTACCATTACTCCGAATACCCCATGCCACCACCACACACAATGTAGAACTCGGTTTCGTGTCCTTGGCTTGGGAAGGAAGAACCCCATCGCCATCTTTTCATATCTTTCTCGCTCTCTTCGTTCTGATTTCACCCTCCTGTTCTTGTCACACTGGTCACTTCCAAGGCAATCTCGCGCCCTATTCCCTCTTTGCCCATTCGCCAGTGCGCTTTGACCACTCCTTCGACCCAACCTCTTGACCTCATCAAACACCCGGCTCCAGCACCTAGCACTAGGACCTAGATTGCTGGTGGATTTAGATCTTTTCTTTTATGTAAATTCACTTACACATATAACTATTCCTGTCTGGGGCTCAAGCTAGCTAGGTTGTTTGTCGCATGACGTCGGGACGCGCTCCTCCATAGGTCTCCCTTCTTCATTGAACATTTCGCCTCCATAGACCAGAAGCCTCGCATTAGCGCAACTAGGGCCTCGTGGGTTTGTTTTCTTCAGAAGAACGAGGCCTCGGCACTCGAGCTTGCAATGGTTCAACTCCGGCCTTCAACGAGCCACCGGTTCCACACCGTCTCAATTGGCTCAGTAACATATCAAGTTCAGTCGAGTGCGGATAGTGATTAAGATTACGAGTGGACTCATTAAAGGTTGTTTGCGGCCACTTAAGCAATTTTTTTGGCTCATTATACGATTTTGACTCCAGTGCTGGAATATGGCGGCCAACACTCGGTAGGCACAGCTTGCGAAACATTCGCTGAACTTTCACAGGCAATGCTTCTGCCGCCAACTGCCGACACTTGGAAGCTATACTTCTGCGATCAATATTCACAGCATTCCTCTGCACCACCACCATGCGGCCCCCGATTGCCTACCTCCACATACTCTCCGTGGAACTCTGGCTTGCATGCTGGATGTTCACTTCCACTCGCCAACGTCGCCGCCTCTCCCTCGTGTGCCGGCTCTTCCGATCTATCTGCTTCCCGCCTTTGATTGAGCGGCAAAGCGCCGACGTCGCGGCGTTGGTCGAGGGCCTCGACCGCAGAAACTGGGTTGAGCGCACCCAGCGCCTCCATCGCACGGCGGTCCGCATGGAGAGATTGGCGGGATCGCCGCTCGTCTTGGAGGTGCGGGCGTGGAAGGTTAGCTTCGCGCCTCCGCTGCCCCAGCGATGGACTAGGCCCATGACCCCGAACGCAACATGGCGCGAGCAGCTCGCCCGGAGGACGGTTGCTGGGGACTACTCCCATATCTTAAATATCGGGACCTTCAATTCCATCCGCGACAGAGTCCTCACAACGTTCTTCGCCACTTTGGGGCTGTATCAGAATCTCATCTCCTTAAATATTGAAGCAATTACGATTGATGCAAGTCTCCGAAAAACGTTAGCGTCGCTCTCGCAGCTGCAGGAGCTCGTTCTCGACGGCTGCGACATCACGCCGGATGGTGTTCTCCTAACCCTGCAGCGCTTCACACTCTCCGCCACAAGACGACGCGGAACTCGCTTTCGGAACAGCGCTAGCGGAGAGGATACAATTGAAGGCTCTCTCAAGCTCGTAGATCCGGAGCATCTCCTCGAGCTCAATCTGCACGGTGTCGCTCAATCCACAATACTGATCACTGGAGACGCGACGTTCTCTAATCTCGGGCATTTATCATTGCACGCTATGTTCCATGCTGGTACCCTCCTGGATCTCCTGAAAAGGTGTCCACGGCTCGAGTCGCTGGTTATACAATCCATCTCCAGATGTCCTGGGACGCCCATTCCGCAGCACGTCGTGCCTCTTCTCCGAACTCTCACAGTGCCTTGGGATATGGTTCGATTGTTCACATTCAATCGGCCTATCTGCGACGTTATAGTCCTAAACGACCAACCCGGCAAGCTTGTCTCCATCGACGACATGAAAGGTGTCTTCATCGACATCTCGCGCAGTTCAGCTCCCATTCGCTCCCTCCTCATTCCCTGTACCTCGTCGACACTCGAAACCCTGACTTTCCTCACATCGGTATTCCCCACACTCCCCGAGCTGTCGATGGACATCCCTGAGAAAGACGAAGAACGTTGGGCGTTCAGGTGCGGTAACGAGAACGATGAGGACCTTCGTGAAGACAGGCGCTCCGTCGAGCTCAACGATGAGACGGCCTTCGACGGCCTTCCCGCCGATGTACTCTCCGATTCAGAGGAGAATCTTCCACCCGTGCGACCAGTCGTGCCCACCCCACCGCATTCACGCTCTGTTCCACTGTGGGCGGATCCGCCGACTCTCGAGGAGCGCGTGAACAGAACCGCAAGTTTAATTCACTCCGCGCACTCGTGTCGAATATTGCTGACGCCCTCCTCCTTCTAGGGCGCAGGCAAACAAGACCCACCGCTGCCCGCGATTCCTTCGGGCACCTACTCCGTGAGCATCAATTCAATTCATGTATTCGTGTTCGCGTCGAGCTGATGCCACCTTTCGTTCAGGATTTCCTCCGCCGGATCTGCCTCGGCCTCGTCGAGTTCCCGCCAAACATAGCCCTACTCAAAATTCGGCCTCAGCGAGGATTGAACCGCCTCTCTGGCGCACGCGAGGCTGCGGCGATTGCAGCACTCAGGCAGCGGTATCCCTCACTGCGGGAGGTCGCTCTGGGACGCACCGTGTGGCAGATTTCCTCGCCAGACTCGTACAAGGTGTTGGATCGTTTCGATTAGGGGGACTAAATAATCTCAGGAAGGGCCACTGCACGCGAGGCCCACTTACAGATGTATATACGGTCCGATGGAATGGCCATCGTGTGTTGCGGTTTGATACAGGTGCTGTGAACCATAGTCGAGCGATCTGGCTCTAGATAGATCTGAACAGGATATTGGAAACCAAGAGGTAATCCGACACCACCAACGTAGGAAAACGCCTCCAGCGACAGTATTTCTTAGTCTGCCATGCAGCGTTCACAAAAGCTAATTCAATTCAGTTTCCGTCCAAGGAATGATGAAGAAATATGCGGGTCACTGAGTTTAAAACAATATTTAACGATGCCGCCGTCAAATCCAGTTCAAATTGAGCCACAATCCAATAGCGCCGACTTGGAACACCTGGGTAATGCTTCGTACCTTCCAAAGTTAGCAGGAATTGCAGCTTCTTGAACTTGAAGCCCCCGCGTCAATCAACCAACAATCAACAATTCCTCTCATGAAGATGTTCGACGGTCCCAACTCGTGGCGAATTGGGGGAATCAATTTGAACTGCACACTTGCTCCTTGCTTGCTCCAGGATAGCTGCTGCTGCCAGCCGATCGATCCGTGTTGAAAACTTCTTGAATCTAGCGGTTCTGCGCTCCTGATGCGAAGGCCAGTGCTTCTCGGAGTGTCCGGATAGCTAAGCGCTCGGAAGCTATATCGATCATTCCTGCACCATGGAGTCACCCATTGCCTACCTCGACATAGTCCCCGTCGAAATCTGGCTAGTATGCTGGATGTTCGCATCCACTCGCCAACGCCGCCGCCTCTCACTGGTGTGTCGACTCTTCCGCTCTCTCTGCTTCCCTTCTTTGATTGAACGGCAAAGCGCTGACATCAAGCTGACATTGCGGGATTGGTCGAGGGCATCGACCGGGATAACTGGGTTCACCGTACCCACTGCCTCCATCGCTCCGCAGTGCGCATGGACAGATTGGCGGGTACACCGTTTGTTTTGGCAGTTCGGGCGTGGAAAATTAGCTCCGCGCCCCCGCTGCGACAGCGATTGAGGACGACTCCTTTGACCCCAGATGCAGACTGGTCGGAGCAGCGCGTCTTGCTGGCCTATGGAATGGTCTGAGACTACTCTCATATCCTCCACATCGGGACTTTCAATGCTTTGCGCGACAGACACTGCGTTCCGCTACCTGCTAAACTTAGTCTGCTTAGCTCATGACGACTGTGCCTAGCTGTGCGTAGCCGGCTACACAGCCTCTGCCTAGCCGCCTAAACTCAATTTAATTTTAGCTCATGTGGACTGTGCGTAGCCAGCTAAACTCAGATCAGCGTAGGTAAGTCCAGATGACTAGCCTCAGCTACACAGAGCTAGAATCACTGAAATTTACTCTTCCACTGCAGAGGCACCAAGGATATAAATACATATTCCTAGCTCTGCATAGCCGACTAGACAGAGTCAGGCTGAGGCAAACTCAGCTACAAAGAGCTTCAGATAGCTAAGAAGAGCTAGCCAGACATAAACCGAGCTACGGAGACTATGCCTAGGCCAACTAGACTCAACTACACTGAGTCATCTCGGTGGCTATGGCTAGCCGACTAGACTGAGGCTAAGTTTAGCAGGGACCGGAACGCAGTGAGAGTCTTGACGACGTTCCTCGCGACCTTGGGGCTGTATCAGAATCTCATCACCTTGAATATGCAGGGAATGACGATTGACACGAGTCTGCGGCAAACCTTATCGTCGCTCTCGCGGCTGCGGCAGCTCATTCTCGACGGGTGCGACATCAACCCGCCGAATGGTGTCCTCCTGACCCTGCAGCGCTTCACAATTTCCGGAACAGGAAAACGTACGCCCGGCGTTAGGGCCAGCAACGAGGGTACAAAGACTGAACTTCCTCTCGGGATTGTCTTTCCGGAGCACCTCCTCGAGCTGAATCTGCATGCCGGCGTCCAATCCGCTTCACTGATCGCTGGACTGGGAGATATGACGTTCTTCTACCTCCAGTATTTATCAGTGCACGCTTTATTCGACGTTGATGTCCTCCTGGATATCCTCAAACGGTGTCCGCGGCTCGAGTCACTGGCTATACCCTCTATTTCCAGCGGTGGTCGGACACCTTTGCCCAAATATCTTCCTCAGCACATCGTGCCTCTTCTCCGAAATCTCACGGCACCCTGTTGTCTGGTTGAATTATTCACGTTGAATCGCCCTGTCAGCGCAATCACGGTGCTAACCCAACAACCCGACAACCGGGTTACATTGGAGGAAACGAAAGATGTCTTCATCAGCATCTCTCACAGTTCCACGGCCATTCAATCCCTAGTCCTTCCCTGCACCACTTCGACCATCCAAACTCTGGCTTTTATCGCCTCTTTATTCCCCGTGCTTGACGAGCTTTCGATGGATATCCCCGAGAAAGACCGACCCCGAAGGAGGTTCACGTGTGGTAGTCAGAGCTTCGCCGACCTTCGTGAGGGTACGCGTGACCCTGAGCTCAATGATGAGGCAGCCTTCGACGGCCTCCCTGCCAATGAAATATCTGATTCTGAGGATCCTCTGGCGCCCGTCCCTCGAAACCAGTCCACGCACATGAATTCATCATCCACTCCACTTTGGGCGGATCCACCAGACCGCAGGAACAGAATCGCAAGTCTCATTCACTCTGAGCACTTGTATCAAAAGATGCTGACCGTCATTTCCTTCCAGCCCGCAGCCAAAGAAGACCCACCGCTGCCGGTGATTCCGTCTGGGACGTACTCCGTACGAATCACTTCATTTATATATTCTCTTCCTCTCTTTTTAACTTCCTGTCATACAAAAGACCGCGTAAGCCCCTCAACTAAAATATGATTCGACTGTAATTGGAATAGTAGGAATCTCTCTTTTTTCAGGACGTGCCGAGTGGACGTGAAAATCGTGGCTTTCGTTTCAAAACTTTCGCACCGAAATTTCAAACGCACGAGGATTTGACTGACCAAAACATGCACTGCGGAACATTTCACGAGTGTGGTTTTGGTACATTTAAAAGATAGTGATGAAATAATGAACTGGTTCGCTGCACCGCCTAATTAACTTTTCCAAAACAATTCCTCCCATAATCAATGGACTGCGTTGGCATATTTTGCAGGTAGTCCATCGGGGTAGAACTTGGAGAACAAAGTCGGATAAAACTTGTATGCCACGAGGGGGTGCGCCTTTAGCTTAAAATTCAACACCACCTCACCCGCGGGCATGTGGTCGGTCTCTGTATAGTGGACTGCACAGTTTCTCAGTACACTTGGATACCACGCTTCAAGGCAGAGTAGACTTACACTCTTTGGTGTCGCCCTCCCGCTCTTGGCGCGCGGTCTTCATCTCAAGAAGCTCCTTCGGGACTAATCACAAAGTGAGAACCATATTTCCCTCGATCCTGAAATCAAAATACGTACATTCAAACTTTGCATCGGCAACCCGCGTCTCCATCGCCACGCCCTGGAAAAATCCGACCGAGTAACGCGTCCCTTGCGTCGGCGACACCACGCGGTGCATGGGGGCCTTCACCAGCCTATGCGTGACCTTTTCCAACACTGCGCAAGAAACCGTGTTAAATCGCGCAGAAACGTAAATCTTCTCGCACCTCTTCCAACAAGGACTAAGAATGTTCCTGGGATAGGCGGAGCGGCGAACCACTCTCCGGAGGGCTTCTGAATCTCGAGTCCCGGTTCATTGGACGGTTGCAGCAGCTGGAGACCCACAAGAAGATTAGCGATCCAACCGGATAACAACCCTCTGCGCACTCACATATGTCAGGAAGTTCGAGTCGGTGTGCGGTAAGAACCCAGTCGTGGACGGAGGACAGGTGGGGTAGCGCAGAATCTTGCAGCGCCACTGGCGCTTGGAGACGTCAGCCTCAAACAGCGGCTCAAACGCGTCTGGTGCGAGACCCAGCGCCTCCGCGGCATGGCCCGTAAATTGGAGGCTCAGGTTTTTGAGATGCGTGTAATACTCGGCCATGGCTGCACGGCACCCTGGGAATAAAGCGTCGTCTGGCCACTAGGAGCCGCAATCCGCTGTGACAAGAAATGATCCAATGTAAGTGCACTCACAGGCGAGCTCCCGTGAATCTTGTGGTACTCCGGCGTGCCCTCCTTATGGGACACACTCTCGTCGCCATAATTAAATTGCTCGCGCGTGGGGTTTTCGGCGCTGCCTCTGCGCAGGTACCCATTAAAATGCGCGGAGACGTTCATGTCGACCGTGTCCTTCACATCGGCCGGCAGCGCAAAGAACTTGGCGGTGGAGTCGACCATCTTGTCGACGACCTCCGTGGGCACGGGGGTCTGTGCCAAGTAGACGAACCCGTCGTTAATCAGCATATCGCGCAGCTGCGCGATGAACGCGGGCTTGTCCCGCTGCGCGAGGGTCAAGTCAAGGAGTCGGATCTCTGGATGGGCGAGCGACATGGTGGGGGTTGGTGGACAAGGATGACGCGATGATGTCCCTCATTACTGTTATCTGATTCCAATTGTGAGCATCTTATTCGCGCGTGTTTCGGGTGTTTCGGGACCTTCCTCCACATCCACATCAACCAGATGACGTGGATTGGGATCTTGGGAACTTTCTTGACCTGGGGGGAGGAGTTGGTCGAAAAGTACGTGGTCTTGCGAACTTTCGCCCTTTTTGGTTTCAAAGTCCATGCTTAAACGACGGGCCGTGCAAAACAAATTGAATTGTGCAATTCGGCGCGGCTGGGAGCAGGACTTGAATCCGTGAGACGGTCAGATGATCACACAGTCCCAATCGGACAACGACCGTTTGATGATTGCGAAAAGCATCGGCTACGGCGATGTGTTTTCGCGGCCAGGGTCTTGGCAAGTCGGATCTAATTCGATTTCCCCCATGCTGAATACGCGCCAAGATTCTCGGCGGTCGAAACTGAAATGAGTATTGCTGTTGGATGTGACGGCGTAAAAAGGATTTTTTCGGGTCTATGGAAAAAGAGGGGGCGCGCACTGGAACAAAATAGAAGAATGAGAGTATGTATCTTCCCGTCGGCGAAACATAGACTCCCAGGTTCGGTGCGTGCCTGAGAATCTTGGGGTGGCGTGGGGTGAGCTTATTGCAGGCCTAAAGATGATTTGCACAGTCGGAGAAGAATGACAAAAAGGCATGCGATACAGTATGCGCAATGAGCCAACACGGACCCCACGTGGCGACGCAAAATGAAACTCGCTGTACCTCCATTGTACTGGGCGAAAAAATTCCCGGCATCCAAATACATGAGTGGACACTCAATCTTCATCCATGTTCACGCATGGGCATGCGTGATCGTGCATGACCAAATATTGTACGGCGCGAGCCGGATTGTGTGACTGGTCAGAGCGGAGGTTGGGGATGTAGTGAAAATGGTCAGACATACGGCCGTCTTCAAGTCAGGCAAGTCCGCCCAGCATAGATAATGAAAGAGGAGTTAGTTTTTTTGCTCGACTGTACCCCGCCGATGGGGATTGCTCGTTCAACGCAGAAGTGAGAGAAAGAAAGACGCCTGTGGCTGTGTGATGTGCGGGTGCAGTTGGCTCGGGCCATCACACATCATTTCCCACGTTGTCGTCGCCGTCCTTTGCCTTGCTCATTCCTGCCACCTACATAGCCAACACCTAGCTCATCGAGACGTATATTCTGTGTCTTACGCGAACTTTGCGGACCTCTCGTTGGTCATTTCTCCATCCCTGAACATTCGATTGTCCTCGTCGACCTGGCCCGCATTTCCCAAGGTCGTCGCAGGCTTTTCATCTCCTTGGACCTGAGTCTGGACCCTCGGTCTTGATCTGTTCGCGCCGGGTCCGCACGCGTTATCGTGTTCCAGACGTTGCATAATTGATTTCCGAAAAAAACTTTTGAGTTTGGAAAACTTGTTTTCTTCAGATCTGTGAGCAGAAGATGCCCAGAACATAACTTCGGACCCGCGGTCCGGCAGTGCACAGCCACCACATCAATTTCGGCAACCTTCTTCGCTGCCTTCCATCATGCCCCGCGGCCGGTGCCTCACTATGTTCCTATTATATGGTGTTCACTTGGTACATTTTTCATACACACTTGGATTCGCACACACATTTTTACTTTGCACACACAGTTTCGGAGGTATGGTGCGGCATGCCGTGCCGTAACGAGTTGCACTCGGCATCCAGCACGTGTGAGACGCGTCAGTATATCGCGTACATACGACCAAATAAAGACAGAATTTTTGGGGAAAAAAAAAGAGTTTATGTGAATCACGAACTGTGTGAAATGAAAAGAATAATGAAATTGCTTCCTGGCCTTCATCGAAATAGACGGCATAAAACATTCACTGGTGTCACAGGAATACGCCGCCCGTTGGACGACCGTTCGATCGCCTTCCTTCAACGGGCTAGGATGTGTCATGACAACATAGAACACCAAATTCCAGCAGCTACACCCTGCGACGGAATCGCCGTATTCTGACCTGAGACTGATGTTCTCTCCAAAAAGATCGACGGTGTGTTGGTTGCATTTTACCCTGACCGTGATCCGTTCGCTCTTAATGATTCGCGGCACACATTCGCCGTAGATATCAACTGCTTCATGCATCGGAGTTGAGTTATATATGCATCTCCAGCTTGCATGAACAACAACTTAAATATGTCCCGCTCACAGCCAAGATCAGTCCGCGCCGGCTAACACTTCCCTCCTGTTGTCAAGGCGGAGATCTGAATCATATAAATCATGCATTCCACACCCAGATAGGATCAAGCTGGCACTCACCCAGCACTTGGCCGGCCCAAGTGCAAGCATTAACAACCACACTCACGTCAAATTCGGCTCGCCCCCTCAGTCATGCACGTCTTTCGAACATGCACCTCGCACCACCTCCTGCTGTTGGCAGCTATTGCATCTGACTTGGTGACCTCCTCCCCTGTCCCCAGTGTCGATGCTAGCTCCACGACGAGCCTCTCGTCACTTTCGAGGCCTGTGGATCCTTTCTGGTCTCGCAGGACCCAAAACGCCAATCTAGTTTCCCGATTTACCAAGCGAGACGATCCCGACGATGATGAACAACCTCTGTCTACGGACGACGAAGATCAAAATGAACCAGATCAAGGTTCCAACCCTGGCGAAGACGCCGATGACGAGGTCATTACGCCAGGCTCTCAGGCTACACTGAGCGGAGCCTCATCTTCGAAGGCTTTGGCTTCTTCCGCGGGCGTCGCCGCTGCGGCCAGCGGGGGCGGGTTGGCGTCTGCTCCTCGGTTTGTAATCTACGCCATCGACAGTATTCCTCCGGCCAGTAATCTGAAGGCCAGTGTGATCTACCTACCGTGCACCTTTCAATCTCAATCTCATTGTTACTTGTAACAGGGCGTCTTTAACGTGCTGTACGTACAATTCCTCTATCTATAGACAAGAACTAGACCCCAAGTTGTAGAATCATAGCATTCCTTTCTGGCGATGCCGACGGCCCCAAAACCAACAACTCTGGGGTCGCGCAAACATGGGCGAGCATGACCGCCCCCCAGCGCCAGGAGTACAAGGACGCTGGTATCACTGTCCTCGTCTCTCTGTTCGGCTGGTTCGCAAAGCCGACGTCATCGAACTGGGATCCAGCAACTACTGCCAACATGATGGCTGCCTGGGTCAAAGCAAATGGAGTCGATGGAATCGATGTTGACTACGAGGTGGGTGGTTCTATCAGTCAAGCGACTCCCACAAATCCCCTTGTAGGATACTGCGGCCATGGCCGCGGGAAAAGCTGAAGCATGGGTGATCACCCTCACTACGCAGCTCAAAAACCAACTAGGAGCCGGCTACATCTTGACTCACGCACGTACGTCGGGTTTACCGCATGTTTAGGTGAGCCTGATCGCCCATTTTTGCAGCTATGGCGCCTTGGTCAGTTGCCATTACACCTGGCTGAGAAGTTTATGTACTAAAAATGATCCTAGGTGGGGTCCAGCCAGCGGTGACTTTCCCAACGGAGGGTATCGCAAGATTGATCAATCCGTCGGAAGCATGATAGATTGGGTACTTCCTTTCGTTGTCTTGCCATCATTTTCTTTTTCAAGCTGACGCGCCTCAGTACAATGTCCAGGTAAATAGCTGTTAACACTCTTCCAGTTGGACGTTCACTTAGTTGCTTGTCCGCAACAGTTTTACAATTGTGGGTCCATTTTTTCCATCCTCATTCACTTTCGCTGACTAGCTACTTCCATGTAGCCGGCACCAAATATGAGGATTGCACGAGTCTGGTACAACAAGCCCCTGACCAAACTGCCGCTCTCCAAATCAACAGCGAAGCCAAAGTACCACTGAACAAAATCGTCATTGGAAAACCTCTGAGTCCGGCGGACGGTGGGACGTACACTGATATGCCGACGCTGAGTTCCTGTCTGCAAACGGCCAAAGCAGCCGGATGGGGTTTGTTTCGCTATTTCGGTGACAGCCTTTTTTCTAATCATGCCTTTTGAACCAGACGCAGGCATATCCTTCTGGAAAGTGAGTTGCGAGCAACTTATTGGCCTTCTGGGCAACTCACGCGGATTATAGTATGCGGACAATGCAACCGAAGCGATGACCGAGGCCCGGAATCCCGCATTCCAGTTTAGCAGTAACAAGGTTGCAGCGTAGATATGAAAAAGCCCCGTACTTGCGTCGCTCTTGTTAAAGTCAGATTTCATGGATCGAATACACTGTAAATCTCGCAATCCTCAGGTCCGACTTGTCTCCTCTGCCACCAGGGTCTTCCGTTATAGACTTTATTACTGAGGGCTGAGTCGAAATCGATACCACGGGGTCTGCTCTTTTCGTCATGACCTTCCTAGATGCCAGTAGGTATATGAGGCATGTTTGCTGTGGTCTCGTATACATTCCGGCAATTCTTCGGCTTTTCTGGTGATAAGCTGTCGTTCCTCTGCGCTCTGCGCGCCGTTCGTTGTAGACACGGTCATCCTCCTCGTTCAACGGTTGTGCTATGTATATTTCAAAAGAAAAGGCTTTGAACTATCCCAGTAGCGCGATCGGGTGCGTAATCTCCTCCACTTACGGGATTCAAGGTCGATGAATGCACAGTCCCAGATGGCATCACAATTCTGAATCGGTCCCACGATTAACTCCCCGTCTGGTAATGCTCCTCAGAGCTAGCGTCCACTTTCACTTGCAGATAAAAACGATCCGTTGAATCGGACTGTTACATGGACAACGTGTGCTTCCCACTGCGTGAATCGCTTCTTCACCTCAGTCAACCCCACGCCAAAAGGAATGAAGGCCGGTTGCACCACCGTTTCGCGGGATACTTGTTGGATGCCGTCCTCTTTCGTTGGTGCACTAGTAGATGTGAGTCCACGATCATAGTTGTGAGATTGTATGTCTCTGGCAAACATCGTGCGGACTGTGTGTCTTATCATATGGGCTATTTATTCCATGAATTAGCGTTGAGCACGCTGATTATTTCTGTGTCCCAGGTTTATTTCTTGAGTTACACGGCATACTCTTATTTTCTGAAGTCGCACGGTGCGTTCCTATTTCTGGATTCGCGCGGCGCGCTCCCATTTCTGCGTAAAGCATCTTCTGCGTAAGATTTCAAGCCCTATCCCTCTGATCCTAGAATGTGGCACCACATTCTGAGATTAGACGGATAGGGCAGCGATGGTGACAGTTGGTAGCCTTTCAATTTCCTCTAGTCATACCAGTTTGCCGCCCCGCTTGGAGGGACTTCTGTCTGAACCCTGGTTTCCGACCCCCCCCTCCCCCGAGTTCCTGACTGCGTATCTGCGGTGGGCCGTGAAGATTCTTGGGTACCTTGCAGGCACTCAGGCGTCGTTATTTATATGCCAATTCCGCCAAAAAATACGATGAACTTGGACCTGGGCCTCTGTATATTTCTTTATCTCTATTTCCCTCGCCGGACAATTAACCAACGGTACGCAACGCCGCGGTGGGAAGGACATTAAATGAATCACTCTCTTCCCCGCTCCTGCATAACTGGAACAATGATCAGATTTGTAGAGGTTTCAATGAGGATGGGAAGCTGGGCTTCGGAGTACTGCCCCGTGTAGGAAAAAATGATATATTCGAATAGGAGGCGCAGCTAGCAAATGAAATCGAATCAAGATCACTTCCGGCACCTGAATGTTATTCGCCCATATGCTTAGGATGTACCACGACCGCGACTACCGGCTATTGGCTTTATGAACAAAACGGAAGAACGGCAGGATTGAATCAAACCAACCAAATTAGAAGAGCGGATTGCCGCCCCGGGTACTGATCTAGAGCTCTGTACTGATCTTTTCCCGAAGCAGAAGGTTGAGCTGCACTCGATGGAATCTAACCGATCGCAGTACTATTCCAGAGTGGTCAGTCGGTCAAGGGCAAAAATTTGAACACGAAGTTGGAGATTGTACCGCAGCAGGCTCGAAGGAACGGCGTCGAGTATCCGCGGCTTTTCCTCCGTGCATACCGGATAGGGATGTTTCAGGAATGGACGGAGGAGCGGGGATATCGGGAGGATGGATATACGACAACAATCGGTGATGTTGTGGAGCCTAAAAGCGGGCGAACGTCGGAGTCAGCTGCAAGACGGAGGCTTCCACGGCGAGAAATCTGAAAAACGGTGAAAGACTGGCGTGCGGAAGCCAATGAGAAGGGGAAAATGAACGTACGGTTACCAGCGCTGTTCGGCTTCCGTATGACCATCTCCCCATTCGACGAGCGTGGCATGCTACCCGTGCGCGCCGCCGTTCACAGGGCCACGTAGCGGAACCCATCGTACATCTACGCTGCCCTGCACGCCTCGTTGCGCGGGCTGAAAACATGAACCCCATCCGCGACGGAGACCGAAGTCGTTGCGGGGTTCCAAGGGGACAACGTAGTACACACGAGAGTACCGGTGTGATTCCATCCCCGTTGATTGAGGAGGAGCGCCGCTCGCCAGGCAGGCGGGACACATTCATGCTGGGTGTGCCGATGGAGTCTGCGGCAGTGATGCGGGCGGCGTACGCGTGAATGCAGTAGTGGGCGGGGGCAGGAACTCCTGGCGTGCGGTGGAGGTCGTACGCTTGCTGATGCTGCAGCTCTAATCGCCGCAGATGATGACATCTTCAGTACGAAGAAGAGAATTTGGGCAGCAGTGCAATGTACACAGAGTCACAGACTGTGCGAAGTTCGCGAGGACGGAGGATATTCCTGAGTAGAGGGGCGAATCCGGCTTGTAGAGCGTGGGGAGAGCGGCGCAGTCTGCGAAGAGGGTCGGGCACAGACGATGAACAAGCCAACTAACCTTCGTCTGCACCGCTGTTCTCGGGTAGACAATTATTTTCAGGGTCCGGGAAGAAAAATCAGTGCGCCGGCAAAGCGGCCACGGGTAGCGGGGTAGGTCAAGGGTTTTAGTGCGGAGAAACAAGCGGTGGTGGGTCGTGGTGTGCGATGGAGGTTATTCTTCCCCCATCAACAAAAACTGAGAGCGAGAACACACCGCTGGGTTATGATATCATAATACCCAACGTCCGTGTATCAACAGCTGCGTCAACAATGTAACGGCAAAGCTGCCATTGGAGAAGTAAGACTCAATACGTCGGGGCCGACACAAAGTTGAAAGCGCCAGATTCCACTGAAGGCCAAAAAAGAGACCGGAGACGCATTTCTTGACTAGAGCAGAGCAAGGTGTCGTAATGTAGAATCATCCCACGACTACGCTGGCTTGTCAATCGAGTTGCGCAAACGTTTGGGATGAAGGACAGAGTGAGGCACCAGTGGCTGTGTTTGTGATGTCTTGCTCGGCTTGCGGATCAAACTGCCTTGCTCTTGACATCCGTCGTACTGTCGCGACTCTGCAGCCACTTGAGCCTAGCCTCGTGTTTTCATGCATGTAACTCAGAGAAGAGGTTTCCTGGCTTTTCTTACTCCAGACCTTGGACCCCTGGACGCGTTGTTTACGCCGCCAGTGAACACTTTCCACCTGAGCACCTGAAGACCACCCTCACCGAGTCTTTTTGCCCTGCACCCGTACCTCACGCCCACACGGCATATTCCCATTTCTCACTCGATTTCCATTCCACGCTTTCGTGTTATTTCCGGGACCATTCGTCGACTTTCTGCTTCACCCTTGAACCCCATTCCTTGGACTTCCGACCCACCCTGCTGTCTCCCAGCGCAGAACTCCGTTCTTCCACAGCCGACACTCTCTTGGGTGTGTGGTTCGTCTCTCTTGTATCTATTCCTCTTAGCTCTACACTCATTGTTCTCCTTACCTTCGTTTTCCCGTCTCCCGTCTCCCGCGGCCCGCCACGCTCTACAACTTGCTCACGCGTCCCTGGATATTATTTCCTGATGGCACCTAGCTTCCCCAATTACAGCGTTAATTTCGCCTCCAGTGGACGCGGACGGCTACGCGGGCCCATGTGCGTATATATGTGTGGTTTTCCCTCTGCTGCACTCATCCACCCCCCATTTTTTCCCAGTTCTCTTTCCCAGGCTGGGTTGGTTATGGCCGCCAATTATCTAGCATCGGTCCGTGCCTGCGCATTCCCGATGATTTCTGGTAAGTGATTTAACTTCCACATTGCTGGTATCCCCCGCACTTATTCACCCGAAAGGGCGCCCACACTGCCTTCTAGGATCTAGTGCGTGTTCATGTCTTTTCTCTTGGATTGTTTGGCTATAATGTTTCCGTTCCAGTGTGTTTCCGGTAATCGGTCTTCCACCCCTCGCACAGATGTTCGCGCTGCCGATTGATTTTTTCAAGAGTATCCGTTGCCTGGTAGCACAAGCACAGTCGTTGTTGTGTGTCTTCAACTTCTTGAATACATTTACGGCGATCTCCTACCTCGCGCCAACTCTGGGCGCAGCTTGTGTGCAATTATTTGCGCGACTCGGTGAGTCGCCATGAACTCTCCTCTCCCGGTGCGTCTCTGTTTTCCATGACGTGTTGGGCGATTCCACTCTTTCTCCTCTTCCGTTGCCCCAGATTTGGTTCAAGCTCGGCGGCCCAAACTCTCTCAAGCATGTTCCGACCTTCAACGAATGCCATCGATTATCCTACGCATCTGTCACCCTCAGGATCAGTAGCTAGGTGAAGTCTCTCTCTTTATAAAATTAAGCATGTCCGAAGCCTTTAAACTCCGCTTTTGGGAGATCAGGCCCGAGGCTTTGGAAGCGCTGGGTCCAGGCCTTTGGAAGCGCTCAATAAACGGCACTTCCTCGGGGCTTTTGGCCCCATGATCAACTTTAAGCGCGTGCACGCCTATAAAAGTGTACACAATGCCAAACTCTGCTTTTCCTTCACTGTTAAAATTTCCGAGGCGCGAATTCAAGCGCGGTCTCTCCGAAGCTTTAAACTGCGCTTTGGGAACTTTGGACCTGGCATTTGGAATTCTTTGACAGATCGCGCAGCACTCTCTGGCTGAGCTGCTACGCGTCAATATCAGCCCAGCGAACTGCACTTGAAAGGCGATGCTGGTGCAAAGATGAAAGTTCTACCATCCAGAAAGGACACAACAGGTGTGAAAAGTCCGTGCTAAATGCTTCTGTCCTCCGAGCAACCCTCGGAAAGCTTGCCTGAACGATCGGAGCCATCTTCTTTCTCGGCCCGCGATTTAGCGCTATGCGAAGGCACCCCAGCGGTGACTGTGAGCCTATGAAGCAGCTTCAACAGCCACATTTACAAATATGGTGATAATTTTGACGCTGAGACATCGCCGCAGCGGCGACTGTGCGCCTGCAATTGTCGAAACTGTTCTAGCCTTCCGAGGGCATCAGACCATTCTCGCTCCGCACTCCCACTTGCTCTGTGCCGCCAATGGAGTCCGTTTTTTCTATTGGGTGTGTATTTCCTCGAATCTGTGCTTTGAACTCGCTGAAGTGAAACTCAAAGGTCCGATGAAGCAAGGACTGACGACATGCTCAGGAGCATCCAAATTGAGTCCCATCGGCGCCTACGTCGTGATGCGCAGCGATCCCGCCGTGCCCGCGAAAACTCTTCTGACCGAGAGTCGAGACGCAAAGATAATACTGCTGCTCGCAGAACAGCAAGAAATACAGTGGAAGTCCAAAGTTCCAACTCCTCCGAGCATTGGTGGGTTCGCATGGCTCAATTAAATTCCTCCGAAACCAAGCCTTCACTGGGTCTGCATTGGAACCGAACTTGCAAGCACTGTGAAATCAAGGTAAGCAACCACATAATCCCTATTAGCATACTGTCATTTCACGAGTAATATTTCCGCCACAGGTTTTAACTGGCGAGCGATGCCATGATAGATGTTTTATCTGCGGTCCGAAGGGTAGCCATTACTTGCCTCTTCTCCCACCGTATCCTGAGGAATGGGAAACTTTCCTCCGCGATCGGAAAACTGGCAGTCTATCACGCAAATTTAACCAGCTCTTCTCACTCACAGCTCTAGGAGTTCATGACGGAGATTTCATGCATTTTTCCCCCGGTGTTTCCGCCGTTACTTTGAATGGTGGTCGCACTTATCATAGGATACTTCCTGCTCACGAGGGGCAACACGCCATTCGATGGTTCATCCACGATCCCCATGCGATCTTCGCCAAGGGCGACGATTTACAGATACCGCGTGAATGGATCAGCAGTGCGCTAGCAGGACTCGAGCGAGTAAACCCTTTCATCTCCGAGTTAGAAAATCTCAATGTTTACGACGGCGACGATGACATTGCACTACATCTACAGTATTCCGAGTCCGACCCAAGCGCGGAAATTGCTGCCATCATTTCTCTGGCCCCGGCTACTCTCCCCAGCCGAAGAAAATTGGTCATTCGCAAAAAAGGAGCAGACGCTCCTGTCTTCCTCGACCTTTTCTCTCCTTTCGTGGAACCCCTGCATTATCTCCTTTTGCTTCCATATGGGACGTTAGGATGGGCTCCGAATCGACTGAACACCGCTGGCAATAAATTCAGTCAAGCCCGCTGGTACCGCACCAGATTTTTCATGAACGGCCGAACAAATGTCTCATTTCTCACGGTTGACCGGTAG
>JARJLF010000804.1:0-131959 GCA_029378395.1 Mycena leptocephala
CAGCAGCCCTTCATCCCGCATGCCCAGCGCAACTCGGCCCGGAAGCAGATATACATCTACGCCAAGACGCGGACTACTTCTCCCCGGAGAAGCGCGCGTTCCCGCCGCACGTCTTTGCGCGCCTGTCCGCTGCGCTCGGCGTCGACTTCGTCGTGGGCGTGCAGGGGGCGGACTCAACTCTGCCCGCAGGCGTCACGAACCTGGGCGGGATGGACCCAGCGCGGTTTTATCAGGCCGTGGCAAAGTCGTGGGTGCTCATGGGGATTGGCGCGCCGTCGACGTGCGTTTCTCGCCTCCCCGGTTTTTGTCTTTGGTAACGCCGCTTTCTTCAGCTCGCCAACCCCGTACGACGCGCTCTGCCTCGGCGTGCCCTTCATCAACCCCATTCTCACGGTGCGTCCGCGTCCCCCTCTTGCCCCCTACTCACCCCGCTCTTACCATACCACCCCATCTGCGCAGTGGGACCCCGCGCGCCCCGACGACCGCTCAAAGTGGGAGGCGCAGCACGAGGCGCTCAAGCACCTCAACCCGCCGCATGTGTACAACGTGTTCAAGGACGACGAGGACGGCCTCGAGCGCGCGGTGCGCGCGGCGCTGGACGCGCCCCTTCTTGATCGGTGCGTCGCCTTCCGCCATCATAATCTCGCCGCACGCGCCGACGTGCTGAGCTGAGCTGCGCGCATCAGGTACATTCTCCCCCGGATGGAGCTCGACGCGGTGCAGGCCCGGGTGGGCGCGATCCTCGAGACGGACTGGCGCAGCGCCGCGGAGGCGGTGCTGGCCGCGCGCGTGAAGGCGGCTGCGGAGAAGGGCCCCCAGTCAGGGGAGGAGACGGAGGACAAGGTGAGTACTCGGTTGGCTTGGTTTGGTTTATCTTTGCACGGTGTTGACGATAGATAGATGCTTTTCTGGATCGGACCATAGATAGATCTCTCGGTAACGGTTTGCTATATTATTCACTTTTGGGATGTACGCTGTAGAAAACATATACGCTGTAGAACACATGGGACTCGGGAGCCACCAGTGCTGGGAATGGGATTGATTGTCAGGCTGCGCGCAGGGATGAGCGCGCTCCTCCACGCGCGCGTGCGCACACTGCACGCAAAGATTAAGCACCTGCGCAGCCCGCTGCGGCTCGTTCTCGATACGCTGCCGGCGCCCGCCGTGCTCTGCCTGCACCCGCGCAGTATTTGTACGCCGCCAGTGTCGCCCCAACCCACTCTCTGTCCACCGCCTAAATGCATCCTCATGTGCATGCCCACTGCCGCTGGCGACATTTCATGTATATTTCACTTTACAGTATGTTTTTGTGTAGCTATTCCTGTAATAAATGTGTATGTGCGCATAAAAAACCTACGGAAATTTCGCCTCTGGCACCTCCGGAGGAGGCGCTGGTGGCCGGTGCCAGTGGTACCGTATGAGTAAAAGAAGTATTATTAATCCCCCGCAGGTGTCGGGCCTCCCATCAGACTCCAGAGGCATACCTCTTAGGTAGGTTAATTCACTACCAAAAAACCAACCTAAGAGGTTCTTACATAATAGCTGAGTAGGTCACTGGGGTCGTAACACCGGCGAAAGGAATATCTTGACCTATGTCAATATGTGAGCGGAGAGTAGATAAAGTTGAAGAGAAATTCAAGCTTGCAGATTCTCAGTACTCGCGGACAAAGAATAAATACGCAAGTCCTAAATGGGCTTCTGATTGCGGCTACTTCTGCGCCGGTTTTGCATGCAATTAAATTACTAAATAATCTGCAAGCTTTAATTTTTCTTCGAGTTTATCTACTCTCCGCTAAAATATTGACATATTCCTTTCGCATGGAAAAGGCCCAGCATCCCAACGAGAGATACATAATAGATGGCTTAAATCGATTAACAACAGACTTGGAATTGACTGCGCGATGACAAACGAAGTAAAATACGGGAAAAAGGCCATCAAAAAATGACTAGTACTTGCGACCTGGAAGAAAGTACTGAAAAATGAGGACACTCTCCCTAAAGACTGGGCATGGGAGACCGAGGTATTAGCGGGTATCGGTTGATTGACAATGATAGGGGCTCCGCGGCTAACAACCGCGGAACCCTTGAGTCTCTCGACCGGAACCCCACATATCATGTTGCAGCAGGACACGAATGCGTGAGCGCATTTTCTCGGGTGGTACATATATTCCTCTGGCCAGGTTCCAAGTCCATGGCCTCAAACTAACGGGTTGAGCGGACGACTATGTCGGTCCGATGGTGTATGGAAACGCGCAAGCGCTATACAGCACCGGAGGGAAGCTATTATGCTGTCGCTTTCAACTAGTACAACTGCTTTAAAAACAACGCACCAGTGCGCTGTCTCTAAAACGGCCGTATAACGTTCCACAAAAAAAAAAAAACAAGAACGAGGTGATGAGTGATGAGGACCACTACACCTCCTGGTTTTACCCACTAGCGACGGCCGATATTAATTAATCCGGTGCATCCTCACAGACAATCATTCAGTGTTATGTTTTGCTCGGCCCAAAGACACGCACGTCTTTCCTGTATGCACCCGACATGCCCACGCCATCTGATCCTTCACAAGTCATCCTCCCCACGACCCGTCCCAATATGGGCAAACGGAAATGAAATGGGGTACGGATACTGATGTGAATTAACAGACAGATGTGCCACGTTTAGGGCTCGAGCGGTCGCTGGTTGAAGGATATTGCGGGTTTCTGAGTCGGGTTTTGCTTCTGGGAGTTTAACGGGTTCTACAGCGTGACGGGGCACCGGGTGCGTGAGCTCGGCTCGAGGGATTTCTAAAAGTGAGGGACGAAGGTGGACATCATTAGCCTAGTACACCTGGATACTTCCTCAAACCGGTGTTCCTGAGTGGGACCGTGCCGTATAATTCTACCTACCTACCTACCTACCTACCTACCTTCGCCGCTCTGCGCCGTGCCGTGTATTTTTTGATGCCTACCTGCGTATCAATCATAGGGCGCCTCGCCCGCTGTCCGCCGTCGCCTGATGAAGACTAGTACTCATCTCCATCGTGACTGTGCTTCCATAACTTCTGTCTCGATGCCAAGAGAGTTTGTAGGCAGAGAATTTGGTGAAGTGTCACCGCTGGGAGATTGGCGAAGGTGTCCGTCAGTCGGGTGACCTCGGCTCTGACAAGAGCGACAGCGCTTGAGGCGGTAACGGGAGAGCCTGAGACAAGGGCGCTGCGGATGATGAGGGAGTTCCCAAGGACGGGGCCGACAGTCTCGAAGCCATCGTCTTCCTTGTCGACAGGAGCTGTCCATCGCGTTGACTTCCCGGGAGAGAAGGGAGGCTTCTTGGGAGAAACGTCCATGATCGGCGATCACAGCGAGAAGAAGAATGCGAAAAGATGTCCGTATCGATGTGCGGATGAAAATTTTTCTAGAGGAGATATTCTGAGAGGTGCTGTCTTTGCAAAGCCAGAGTTGGTGTTTTTAGAGCTCGCAGAGCAAAGGCCGATGAGCAATGAGCAGGGGCGCGGGGCGGTGATGGTTGTTGTTGTTGTTGCTGTTCTTGTTTCAGATGTGCTTCACACGCAATTCGCAGAAGTGATGGGCAGTTCATTGAAGCGTGAGAGAATCACCTCAGCTGAAGCACCGTGAAGCGCCTCCGGAGGCGCTTCAGCGATTAGAAAGTGCTTCACGATTCAGTGATTTTCCCACGCTTTAACAAATCGTGAAGCACTTTCGAAGCACTTCCCTGAATCACCTCTGAATTGTCTACTCTGACCGTCCCTACTATTTCCGTCACCACCAAACCCTGGCCCTCATATCGCGCACGTTATAGCGCCTGTTTAGCTTTGATAGCATTTACTCGAGCATAGGAAATGCCGAAGCGGCAAGTTCCCAGATTGGACGGCATGCCGCCTGCTAGCCTTCATTTGGTGCCGACGCCGGCAAATCTTTGTACCGGTGGGAATGGGTGTCATGACCCCGAACCCTCTGGAAACAATCGCATTCTGCGATCGGATGTTCCTCGGACAAGTCATCCACTGTGGAAAGGCTCGTCATGGAAGAGGAATGCATTCCTGGCTCTTCACGAACTCTGGGATGTAAAGTGTCTGAGCCGAGTTGACGTGCTGGCGCGTTGAGCACACTTGGATGGCTCCGGGTGCAAGCGTCAATCTTTCAAACAGCCGATATTAGGTTCAGCCCCATCGAGTTTTCCCCATCTGTCAACCTGTTCGGGTATATATGTGCTGAGGCGCTCAATAGCATGAAACGTCTTTCTTTTGATCCCATTCTATCCTAGGCCAGTCTTCCCAGTCTCCTAATATTGATGGACTTCCACGGGGGCTCTCAATATCACCCTGTCACAATGTCAAGTTCAAGTACATGGGCCGAGGAAGGTACGAATACGTTTTTTTCATCGCATGAAAGTTCCATCTCAGTATATCTGACACTATCGTAGAGACGGGCGAGGGAACGCCAAAGAAACGCTTGCCCTTCGCTCGAAGAATGATTCCATATATTATTATCATATTCTTCTCCCTTGCGATCATCGTTGCCGTCATTGTCACTGGTCTACGTTTCAATAATTCGGTCAAAAAGACTGAAAATAGACATTCTCTGAATCTGACCAGTGACTGTGCGTCTCACAAGCTTCTCTCATCGCTTGATTCACACTGATTTTACTACCATGCCGGTCCTTTCGATCAACAGTGGACCCGCCGCCCAATGTGCCTGCGCCAGCACCCAATTCTTTGGCGGTTGGGGTCCTGATATCGATGAAGAATTTCGATCCTGGTTCTTCCATTCTCTCCTTCGACATGGAAGCATATCTCGCAAGTCTGAGCGATGATCCTACTCCGCCCGCGGGCGCTGATGCAATCCCAGGTATTATATTCCACTGATTCTATACGTGGAACTGTTGACGCGTGGCTGTATAGTCTGTTTCTTTGTAGTAGATCCGCAAGGATTGAGCTCACCTCTAATTCTTTCCATGAACTATGGAAATAAGATGGATGTCAATTCGACTTCGTATAACACAACTACCGTGAGATCTACTAAATATATGTCCATAACCCACTCACAACGCCCTTGTAGGATGGGTCGATCTCTCACTTCCCTTTCGATGTCTACTCGGGATCTCTTGTCATAGGCGCCCTAAGCTTAACTAATGCCACTGACAACTCAGCCGTTCCTTGCACCAAGTTTTTCGATTGGGACCTAAGCGAAGCAAACGATACTACTGCCACAATCCTTCCGCTGTATTTCCAGATCGGACAAGATCTGGACTCCTTTTCTGCCCATACATCGCTTCAGCAGCTGTCTGGAAATGATACACTTGCGATATTCGGTGACGGAACTGTCCTCCTCTCCGCTACAATGCACCGCAGAGAGGTGGTTCGATTCTTTGCAGTCTTAATGTTTATCAGTGCGTCTTCTCATCCCACCTTCATGAAGCAGTTTGATAGACATACCCTAGCCACATGGCTTGTGACCCTCGGAGTTGTAATCGCAACTGCTGTGGTTCTCCTGAAAAATCGCCAAACCGAAAGATTCGACATCGTGGCAGCATCCACCGCGCTCTTGTTTGCTCTCCCCAGCCTTCGAAGTGCAACACCGGGTATACCAGATACACCGACTGTAAGCGATGGTGAGTGAAAGCCTGTGAATGTTCGGTCGGTCCCTGACATGTGTAGCGGTTGGATACTTCTGGCACATCGCTTTGCTCGCCCTGAGGTTTGTGATATTCATCTTGCTCCGAATCAGTCTGTGGATTCAACTTAAAACTCCAACCAGCACCTTCATCTTGTTGTGTCATGCTATTTGGAAGATGATGGTTCGTATCTCGTTTAAAATGTGCCAAGGCGGCCTCCTAACATGGCTGTCTTAGGATGACAAAGCCGAAGATGCGGGTACAAACAAGAAAAGTCTCAAGGCCGAGTGAAGATAGCCTAGTGTCGAGCATCAAGTCATTCAGCTCGTGGATCCCGAACAAGGTTGGGATTTCTCTTATATAGGATGACCTACAACTGCATATTAGTTTACTACAACTATCTTAGCTTTCTCTCGGAAGCCAGTGAGCCTGGGCGCACCTTCAAAGCGAGGAAGCCATTGCCTTCTTAGCTCGTAGAACTCGTAGAAACCGAATGAGGTTGGAATGTCGATACAATACAAATGATAGCACATAATCGCATATTAGTTCGCTACAAGCATTTTAGCGTCGTTCACACCTTCGAGTTCAATGACATCCGCAGAAGGCCCAACAAATCTCGTTGCAAAGTGAGTGAGACAAGTGCGACTGAAACGAATGCGAGATAGCCGATCTCGCCCCGAAACTACCGGGCGTACACGTCACCGGCAGCGTAGTCCCCACCTGTTACCAGCCCATTTGGGCAAATGAGTTAGTAACCGATATGAAATTCGGCAAGCAGATTTCGCCTCCAGTTCTGGCTTGAAAAGCTCCGATGTACAGTGGATTTGGCGGTTAATACAGTCATTGGACTGGCCTGTGATAGCAGCGTGACAAAGGCAATTACAGCTGTCAAACATAAGGCTGGAATACTGTTACAGAGGGCTAACGAGATTGGAATCGCAAGACTCAGAACATGTCGATGACGAACGTACCTCCTGTTGAACTGTGCGTTTGCGAACAAGCTAGGTCAGGTATTGTTTGAGGTTCAGGCTGATGTTTAGAAATGGAGTCGAAGGCCTCGGTCGGCCAGCAGCTTCCCTACGTCAGTCCCTGCCGCAATCAAAGCCTGGGCACATTAATATTCATTGCTGTATAACTCGAAGGTAATGTAGACCAGACGGCGGGAATCAGAGCACCAAAGCTTGAAACTCAACGGTGTTTGAATCCACCCGTGGACGCTGAGTATTCCTTTATGATTCTCATCTAAAATACATCAATTTCTGCAAACATAACATATGTATGCATCGCGGGGTAAACATTAGCGGTGCGCAGCAGATGTATCCATTAATGCATGAGAACATTTGAAATATCTATATGTCATACCTTGTCCTACTCCGTGGGCCGACGTAGCTCACATCGTCTAGGATGTTACACGATCCTTGAACTGCGGGCTGCGGGCTGTTCCTGACTCCGAACATTCCAGCGGTGGGCAGGTTACGGTGTACTAAGCCAAGCCGTAAGTTCTGGCACAATAAGCTATGTCACATGGAAGTTTTCATTTGATAGATATCTGGATTTCATGCATTCGTAGAACGCCACCCACGGCAACATTGCACATATCTCTGAGCCCATGCGTTCAATGCATCTGATTCAGAAAGCAAGCATTGAATAACAATAGCGAGATCGAACTAAACACTCACCGGGCATCTCAGGGAGGGCAAATTCGATGGAGAATAATCCCATTCATTGTTAGCTTCGTGGGCGAACAAGTGCCTGTGATACGTATGCGCGCAATCCGTCCATCATTTGAAACGCAGGTTTATTGGCAAGAAGAATGGTTGCAACAACCATCAACAATTCACCCACTCAACTGACGCCCGGCAAGTTATAAGAGGACGCGAGGCGAAACGAATCCTTGCTTCTCCAAGATATCGGACAGGAGTTGGTACGCTTCTTCCTCGTTTGATCCGAGTCGTACTTTGGTTAAAGTCCCGTCAGCACCACAGCCTCAAACCAGGCATAAAAAAAATACCTCAATCCAGCCATGGCCATGGTTTACACACACGGCATTGCCCCCATCGTCACTGTCTGCGGCCCCGGCAACCTGCACCACCTCACCTACATTTCGGAGACCAACGGCGGGATCGCCGTGGGAATGATGCCCACCACGAGCGAAGGCACAACGAACTTCCTCCTCAGCTTTTCGCAAAACTATGCGGGCTACGCGTTCTACTGGGGCGGCGCGGGCCCCGCATTCTGGCGCGCGGGGGACTCTACGTTCACAGAGCCGGTGGGCACAAGCTGGGCGAACGCGACGAGTGTGCCGTGGGTGGGATCCGTGGTACTGGGCGCTAATGTGGAGGCGGAGGTGGCCGCGGCGGGGGATGTCTGAAGTGCGGACACTGCACGCGAAGATTCAGCAGACACTCTGAATCAGATTGTAAACGTCTGTTTCTGTTCTATGCCCACTAACTTTAGGTAGTGGGTCTTATAGCGCCCTAATCACCTCTCTGCCAAATTTTTGTAAAGTTGTTCATGTTTGGTTTGCTTGTGTAATCCGGTCTGAATCCGGGTGGCCTACGTCCGACTCTCCTCACGGACATCTTGAATCATTTCAGCAATTACCTTCTATGGTCTGAGCTGGCTAGCTGCACGTGACTCTGTCTATCTCTATTTGTCATTGGCGTCCACATTTCTCTCTCTTCTCTCCTTTCCATCCATCCAGCGTCAATCCTGGGTCTGTCCTACAAGACTTGGGACTAAGATTCCTCAAATTTGCCAGGACCACTGCTCAAGAATCAAGGCTGAAGACCCTCCCAATAGCGCTCACCTCAAGAAGCCGCAAAATCTCGCCACATTTCAACAATTCAAGATGCTAAGGCTTGGGCTTTATGTAACATCTTTCAATTTCCTCAACCCATTTCCCTCAAGTTCTAGCAAATCTTACTTTTTTTCTTGCAAGAGCCTTCCATGGCACAGTTGGACTGGATGTATACGCATCTAATCACACTCTCAAATCCGGATTGTATGCACGGTTTGCCATTTTTGCACACAAACCCATCTACCCTGATTCTATTCCATTCCTTCCAGGTTCTCAGTACAATTCCCCTGATTGCTTCGAAGTTCTGGTATTCTTAGCGGTAGGAATATTCCGGGAGTGTGTTGTTGCTATTTACCCGAGTTTTCACTGATTTGCTTTAGAACTGCTTGACATGGTGGGGGTGACACATCCGGGTACATATGACTTAGACCTCCCTGTCTCCCCTAGTCAGATTTTCTTCGCAGCTGACCTGTTTCAATTGCAACAAATTTACTCTCGCAGGTGGCCATTAGTTATTTCATGGTTCTGTGCTTATGATTGTGAGTTTCCACTAGACCTTGATCGCCATGTCCCTTCCTCTCTCTGTGACTAGATAATGTGATTTTCGTTCAAGGCCTGGCTGGCTCAAGTATAATTGGTTTTGGTAAATATCTACCCCTGCCACACTGATGGCGGTGTGTTGTGGTACTGACTTGGCCTTTGTCACTCCTCATGAACCTCTCGCAGTGTTTTGATGATGTGCGTTCTTGTGTTCCGCTCATCTCTGTCTGTATTAACCAATTTTGTGAGGTGATATGGTAGTTCTTTAATAAGTACATCCGACTGGGATTTCTTTCTGCAGCTACCCGCTTGGTTGGGCGAAAGCGAGGAGCAGAGCCCGCTACGTGTTTGTGTACCGCGATGGCAGCGCTAGACAGATAATCTGTGTATCGTAGTTTGATCGTAGTATACCATTTCTATTTTTTGTATTAGGTGCCTTCGATGAGTACAGATGTGTGCAACCAGATTGCTACTTGCATGCTATTGTTTGGGCTGAATGCGAGGATCTGGTGGAAGTAGATTATTCCTACGAAGGATTATTGACTTTCCCCTGTTTGTGTGCTCGGCGAGACGAACAAAACAACAACCGAAATGAATTTCCGCGCCCAATGCGAGCTGGTCGACGAGTTGACTGAGCAAGAATTGGGCTCTGCACTTGGTACTGGAGGACAATTTTCTTGAACTTGATGCACATTGTTCATTGACATTTGAACCTTTGCAAGACATTCCTTGGATTATTTCTTGCAGACTGGCTAGAAGTTCGTCAATGCACAACTATAGGAGTTCAAGACATTATGGATTGGTCACCCAAAAAAATGTTTCTCAATGGAAATGCCTCCAAAGCCACGGGCTGGTATCTTCTCGTACTTAAATATGTGAATTGATGACTTCAGCACTGTTGTCCACTGTTACTCACCAGCAGCATAAAGCTCTCGGCATCGAACCCAGTTAGTGGGCTCTGTCGCGACAGCGCGCTATAGTTGTTATTTCACACCTTTCTTCCTTGAGCAGATGCCCTGATTCAGTATGCTCCTGTTTGACATTAACTCAAACTGACCGTTTTTTCCTAGCCATGATCCCTGCTCCAGAACTCTGGCTCCGACATTACTGTATTTATTATCCTTTTCGCAAGCCAATCACAAAAGTTAATGGAAATTTTCGATCGTTTCCTCAGGCTTCGCCTCTCGTACAGCGTTACTTAGTGTGATATTATACTGACCGACGCCTCAGGATTACCTCACCCATATAATACGTCGTATAATCAACATCCCGCTGCTGCCCATCGGAAGTATCCAAGGGATTTTTCACCGCGCGGCGCAAACTTGAACCAATGATAAAATAATAATAACCCAATAATAACCCGCGGTACTGTACATGTAACATAGCAATTTTCCTAATAAGAAATGAGAGTGAGTAAGTGAAAGTGTTGATGTTATAGGGAAGGCGGTGGCAAGGTGGGAAGCCGGAACGAGAGACGGGTGCAGGGTGCGGGATCGGGATCGGATGACACCAGTTTTGGAGGTAAAGCCACGAGCGGGCCGAGGAAGGATCCAGAACTTAAACCGCGTCAGCCGCGTGGTTCGCTGCATGTTTCGCGTCCCCAGTCCTGCAAATGCACGTCAGTATAAACAACACCAACTCAATTATAAAGGGGGAACACACCACTTGCCCACCACGCCGTCCGGGCCATTATACAAGAACAAATCGTACAACCCCGCCGCGACCTGCGCGCCGACAATAGGTCCCAAGACGCCCGTCCAGAGCCAGTAGTGGCTCCGGTAACTGAACACCGCGCCGCGGTACCCGACCGCCGCGCTGAGGAGCCGCGGGCCAAAGTCGCGCGCGGGGTTGAGGGAGAAACTCGTCTGCATCCCGAGCGCGGCGCTGATGCCGAGGAGCGTGACGAAGATGACGAGCGGGAAGAGGCCCGCGGGGGCACGGCGGCGCCCCGCCCCGCGTCGGTGGTCGCGATGATCACGAGCACCAGCACGGCTGTGCCGAGCGCCTCCGAGAAGAAGGCGGAGCCGTTGGGGAGATAGTCCACCTGCGGGCGTCAGTATGGTTGGTCTACTGCACTGCACTGAGTAAGGGGCCTCACCGCGTATGCGCCGAACACGCCGGCAGTCTTCATAGTGCGCACGCCCGCGCCGCCCTCAAAGATGTCGATGGCGTGCGAGTAGTTGGCGTAGACGAGCGCGGCGCCGACAAATCCGCCGAGGATCTGCGCGAGGATGAAGCCCTGTTGTGGGATGGATCAGCCGCTGCTTCGGAACGCCGCACGCGCGCCTTACGGGAACTTTTTTCCAGGAGAAGCCGCGCCAGGTCGCCATGGCCAGCGTCACCTATCAGGCGAGTAAGTCAAGAAGAGGGGTAAGGAGGGGTGCTGCGTACAGCAGGGTTAATGTGGCCGGGGATATACCGTTCGAGACCCAGACGCCGAGGGACAGACCGACCTATACGCGGAGATTTAGCAAGACAGGCTGCAGTGGTCGGGCGAACGAGCTTACGGCCCACCCAAAGCAGACAGAGAGGTAGTCCTACAAAGAAGGTTAAGTTAAAGAAGTTTTTAGCTCGTCGTGGATGCAGCACGCACGCCTTTAGGGGAGGAAGAGACACCGGAAGCAGAGGACAAGAGGACCTGGCAGTTGACACCCGCGCCAAAAATGACTAGCACCATGACGCCCAGGAACTCTGCGATCGGTTCGCGCAGCATCTCCCTGTCAGACGTGTAAGTAAGCCAGGGGGGACCCAACGGGTCAAAGACCTCACCGGCAGCGCAAAAAAAGTGCTCTGGGGTGCTGGCGCGTGGCCGCCTCTCAAGCGCGTCGTAGACGTGTGCGGCGTCGAAGTTATGAACGAGGCGTCAGACATCGGTGCTCTGGGATATCGCGCGGAAGAAAATAGGAAAGGTCCAGTGGCATGTCCAGCGCCCATACTTATACCAAAACACAGGATCTGCCTCGCGTGGGAACCAAGTTCAATTCCGAGACCTGTTTCGCCGCCCGTCGTCTCCATCTGCCACGGCACCGAATTACACCAGTCTCAATGGAATTCCGGGACGCTCGAACACCGTCCGTAAATAGAATAGCCCGATATATCATGTTCTTATCTTATCACTTGCTATATCGGGCTGTTCTATCCATAGACGCGTTCTCGAATCATGACCTGGCGCTCGGGCGAGCGCGCCCGTAATAACCCCGCAATTCGATCAAGCCCGCAATTGATATACACAGCAGCGGGCGCATTTTTCAGGACGCCGACACTATCCTCCTTTTGCTCCTCGGCGCGTCAGGAACTGGCAATTAACAAGAGCAAATCAGGGATAACTCAGACCGATATCTTTTGGTATAGCACAAATACTGTCGAAAACTTCCAACAGGCACAGCTTCGGGATTTTTGAGAGAACAACCCGAGCGCGAGTCGTCGGGGGGGGGGGGGGGATTGGAGAACGAGTTGCACGGGTATTGGGGCGAGAGTCGGACGAGGATTGGAGCGAGAGCAGACGAGGATTAAAGCAACCACCAGAAGTGAGACTTGGGTGATCACGGAAGCGAACGTGGCTTCGGCCTAGGAAGCACTTGCCAGTCGCACGAGAGTTAGGCGAGGAGTAAAGCGAGAGATGCATGTGCACCATGGCACGGATAATCTACCCCGTCACGTCCAGATTCGAACTACACTGAACTCGCACCCGCACTTGTGAGTTAAGCTTGAGCTTTCAAACACAATCATTCGCCTTGGGGAAGTTCCTTACTATATTCTAACCTCACCCAGTGAAGATCGCATCAGTCATTGCATCTGCTCTAACCCTAGTACTGCAAGGAAGCAAATGTCAGCGGGTAGATACATAACTTATTGGTCTGGAGAGGCTTTCCAGCTTACATAGCTTTGGAAATGCATTGCTCCGGCAATTTGAGCGGCTTGGGGACTTGACTGCCATCAATCGGGCGGTGGGGATATTAAAAGAAGCTAAAGACCTCTGTTCTATGTTTCATGATCACTCTCGCAGGGAGTGGATAGTGAATGAAGCAAACTCCCTCTTGCGTCGATACAATCATTTAGGTGATTGCGCCGACATCAGCGAAGCCCAAATGCTGCTGCAAGAAGCGCTTCTACGTCTCCCTGCTCACCATCCAGCTCGATCCTCCACCTTGAAGCTCTTTGGGAATGCCTTACTGCGCCGATTTGAGCATCTGAACGACCTCAATGACATCCGAGAAGCTTTACAGATTCTTAGAGAAGCCGTCAGCCTCTCTCCCGATATCGACTCAAATAATAATCTTGGCTATTGCCTCGTTTGTCGCTTTCAGCGGCTCGGTAACCTCAAGGACATCCAAGATGCTCTGGTCATTTTTGGAGCATCTGCTGATTCCCTAGAAAACTCTTGTGAGCACGCATCCACCCCAAGTTAATCTAATCCGCTAACTATCGATCCTAGCGCTGCACCAGATTCTCAAAACTGTGATTCCCACAGTTTCTCAATTCATCCACGAGGAACATGACATTACCATCAGGTCAACCGCAATTGAGGTGCTGACATCGCTCGCTGGTTACCGTGAGTGTGTTTCGAGCCTAGCGTCTCCTGAAGATGCCCTTACTGCTTTCAAGCCAGCTTGCATGAGGCCCTGGGGGCTGCAATTCCCCACCTGGTTTTCATTCTCGAATGTGATAACGACGTCGGACTCAAAACCGAAGCTGCTTTGACCCTTGGTTGCTTTCTGCAATATCGTATGTCCATCTAATGTCGCCTAAGTGGAGCCATGGAAAATGAATCTTAGGCTCTCTACGACATCTACTCGTTAACGATGCTTATATAATTCGCGCTCAACTCGGCCGCAATGGACAAGGGCCACACCGGAAATGGGAACCACAAACCCTTCCCAACAGCGACGATTCAGCTGGTGGCGTTACAACTACATCCGTCGGCCGTTTCGCTGCGGACTCTGCCATACTCCGTCACTCACAGTCAAAATGGAAGGGCTCCTTGCATTCCTCTCCGCTGTTCCCGCACGACGCACCCTTCAAAATCCCCGAAACTCTATGCAATTACCTGAAGCATATCCCATCTCACGTTCCATTTAGTGGTGTTTCACCACGGCCCAGCCCGAGCAGCGGCCACACCAATTTCGGCGCACGGCTAACCGTTCCGGACCTAGGCAGGTGGCTCACGAAAATTGGAGACTGTATTCGAGCTGTATACATGTTCTTCATTGCCCCTCCTTTTGTTTACACTGAGTCCGAAAAAGTATTGGATCACCTCCTTTATATTTTTGGGGGCTCTCCTATACCACAAAGACACATGTATTGAGCAACCCAAAGACATTGATGTACATCCCTGGTGGCCCAATTCACCATGGCAGCATTATTGAGCATCTCTGGGATCCTCCCAAGTGCATGGTACGTTATAGCGACCCATTGCCGAAGAATCAGGAGGAGCTTTGGCTTGCATTAAAGGAGACGTAGGAAAACATCGATCAGGAGTTTATTGGCAGATTATACGACAGCCTGTCCAGTCGAGTGGGAAAACTGTTGAAGGGAAAGGGTGGGGCGACTCAATTTTAACATTATGTGAGTTTTTTTCTATTTTATTTCGACGCTCGGGGATTTTTCTGACTCGAATTCTCCCAGTCGATCAAAAACAGATTAATAATTGGATCACCTGTCATTTTCAATCCCACATACAACACCAATTTCTTAGTGTATATGTTTGATATTTTATAGGTGTACACTACATCCCTTCTAATACCATTTGAGCATAAAATACCCAGTCAAAAAAGTTGAGCATTGAGCACGATCTTAATCTTTTCTGAAATCCACGTGATCCAATACTTTTTCGGACTCAGTGTATGAAAACGGAGCACTTTGGGATCTCGAGCGATTGGGCCGCCGTCTGGATGCATTTAAAACGTGGGTGTGGGCCGCAAATGCTGCTCCCTTTGCGTACGTTCATCACATTTGAGATTGAGGAATTGTACTCACATAATTCACAGCGCTTCCGTAGCGTTATTGGCCCTAACAAGTATTTCAAGCAACCCTGTCGGACGGAGTTTCGTCATTCTGTGCGGAATATTTGGGCTATTCGGGTTTGTCTACGCCGTTTTCCTCGCCTTCCGTATCGGAGATTGCAATTCACAATGCTTAAGTGGATTTGTTGTACGTTATTACTCTCAACTTTACACCAAAGAAATCACAAAAATCCACAGGATTGTGCAAACTCGATCCAGGGAACTGACTCACTTTGGAATGTTAGAATCATGC
Organism: Mycena leptocephala; assembly: GCA_029378395.1. Lineage (NCBI taxonomy): Eukaryota > Fungi > Basidiomycota > Agaricomycetes > Agaricales > Mycenaceae > Mycena > Mycena leptocephala. Next base: position 15,209 of record JARJLF010000804.1, read on the forward strand.
TATGTCTACCCCTGACATGGATGACCTGGTAAACCGATTTCACAGCTCTCTCGAGTGAACTGTAACCGACTGGACGATCCTTCAGGGCCGTTGTCAGTCTTTTCTGTTTCATACTCTCTCTCGGGGTTCAACAAGCGATTTTGGATGTTCGGCCGTCCGGTGGCAACGATGCTAGGATTGGAATAGACTCTCCGACATCGAAAACGCTCAACATATTGCAATTGTCCGGTTTCACAGTCGCCAGTGTTTGGAGTTCGTTCTTTGTCTTCATGATTCGCCGAGAAATTCACAGATGTGTGGACAACTCGATTTCACCGTGAAGCTGAGTACTATTACTTATTGATATTGATGAGGTCGATACCCATATGAACTGATTTACATGAATCAATCCTCGGACCTCAGTAATTGAGAAACTTCATGGACTGATGTCACGGGGCCGAACCGGGACGTCCTGGACCCCAACCAAACCGAAAAACTGCTCCTTGCAATTTCCTTGCTATCTCCGGCAACCTGGTCAAGATCCGCATCCCTATGTCCTCTGCAGCTCAGAATCCTTTTCTGAAGCTCATAAGAACGTCGCCGAGCCTGCTGGATCCCCATCCACAGATCTGCTTTAAGACACTTTTTTAGACACAGCCGCGGCGATAGATATCAAGAACCACACCCAGGATTTCCACAGCGCACGCAAGGAGCAGCAAAAATTGCTGTCGGAAATGAATCACCTCCGACCGCTTCTGCAGGTACTTCAAAATCGCATAACGGGGAGCCTACCCAACGCAGAACTCCTGAACATGAAACGTCCACTGGTGGATTTTGAAACAGCCATGAAGGAGCTGGTAGAAAAGCAGGGACCACTGCTTTGCCTCCTCAGTTTGTTTTAGCATTCATTCGTTGCATTTTCGCCTCCTTTTCATTCATTCATTGTTCCATTATAGTGCTGCGGGCCCTTTAGGGCCCATGTCGCACTTTACAGCGGTCTATGTAGGTAATGGCTGGCGTCGTAGAGTACGTGGGAGGGGGGCAGGGCGAGTGAGGATGGAGTGGTGCCGAGTGTATGGTTATGGTTGTGTACACAGAGATGATATCGTAGCTAATTCGTTTCGTGTTGGATGCTAAGTAAAACAAAAAGGGAGGAAAGAGGTAATGTAAGAGAGGAGGAGGAGTGGAGGGGACATTACAAGTCATATCGTGGGAGGCGGCCCGTGGCGCGCACGAATGCGAGAACGGGGGCGGCGTCGTTCTTGGAGGAGAAGAGTGCGGAGGGAGAGGCGCGCAGATTTCACGCGGATCATGAGGTGTGGGCGGGCAACGCGGTGGGCGGGGCATATGAGAAGGAGGTGGGGTACGGACTCGTGAGCGCCACAGTGAGGGCAGAGGGGGGACGGTGCGAGTTTGAATCGATGGAGGTACGCGTTCAGCCCAATGTGGCCCATGCGGAGCTGGGTGAGGACGCTGCACTGCGGCCTACTGAGTCCCTCGTACATTTTCTCCGGCGCTTTGGAGGGGGTCGCGTCGTCGAAGGTGGAGATGCGCGTGTGCCGGGGCGACTGTGACCATTCCTCGCGCCATTGCGCTGCGGACTCCTTCGCGCCGGCTGCGATGACCGCCGCGCGGCCGGCGGGAAGGGGGCTCTCGAAGAGCTTGATGCGCGTCGCAAGGGGGGAGGAGGCGCCTTGGGCTGCTGCTTTCGCACAGGCATCGACCGCTTCATTGCCGGCGATGCCGACGTGCGCCGGTACCCAGTGGATGCAGATTTGGAGGGTGCGTCGGGCGTGGAGGAGGCGGGCTAGGATGGCGTGGAAGGCGGCAAGGAGGCGTGGAAGGCGGCAAGGAGGTATTGACCTCTTTGCCGCCTTCCACGCCATCCTGTTCTTGTGAGTATTTTGACACGAAGCCTGCTTTCACTAACTCGAAAAATCCCTCATTCTCTTTCTTTCTCTGTCTGTTTATTATCTTTGAGTCATGGGCAAAGATAGGCTGAGGCCAATCTGTGATTGTTTCTGTTCTTTTTGCTTCAAAACATTGCCCGGAACTTTCCATGCTAGCCATGACCTGTACCGCAGAGAAATGGTACAGTCGATTTGAAAAATGGCCTACTGCTGCCTGTACTATTCTGATCAAATCGACAGGGTCGGCAGCGTCGCACGATGAGCATGAGAACCGATGTGGGCCTGCGGCTCTTACGATACTTTCCTACCTAATTTGGGTTCGTCGAGGTACCCGTACCTAAGCATTTTTTGAGTAGACGAATATCACATTGTTGAATTGTTAAACGAACGGTTTGGCAGCCCATTGTACGCACCCTACTGTGGAAGCGCTGTCTTGTTGCTGATTGAACGGGGTTATTATGCACAGGGTGAGCCCGGTGGGAATATGAGAACGCCTTTGAGCAAGACATTCACTGCGTTCTTGGGGGCCGTCTGCAAGGCCATGCACGACCCCGATCGGCAGATGTCTGAAGACGTCACTATTCGAATCGATCGCTCTCCGAGAGCTATGTGTTTTCTTCTTTGAACTTGATTGCATCTTTGTGGGTGCAACTACCACTCGTTCTGATTAAGATTCATTCCTTCAAATCCTCGCATGGAGTGATGTGCTTGAGCGCTAATAGTAAAAGGCCGGATGCGATCGGCCCGAGGACAATGGGCATTGGGCGACACATCAAATCAAAATCGAACCGCGACCAATCCGCCGACCATAGTTGCATCCAGGCCGCGGGTTATACGCGGTGATATCGGTATCGAGGAGTGCGGTGGCTGGCGCTCCGTATTTTTATTTTCGAAGAATAATTATCAGCGAATGAAAAAGTAGATTGGCAGATATAAGCACACCAATAGAAACGGCGAGGCGCCCATAGAGGTGACGATACTTCACAAGGGAGTATCACCCACATGGTCGCACGCAGTCAGCGGCATTCTGAACTAGATGTGCGTTGAATCTTAACACAGCTTTCTGCTGCTGCGCGGAGAAGGTGGTGAGGATGCGAGCGGTTGCATTCAGAACATGCAAGAAAATGGGGACAACCCTTGGGGGTGCTCTAGACTCGGGAGAGGCCTAGGAGTTTGAATCCGGAGAGACTTAACGATTTAGACCGGATCTGGTGGAGTTATTATTGAAGTTAATACAGGAGGGGGGGTGTATGATATGTATTAAGACTCCCATTTGTCAGCCTCACTCATCCCGCTGCGGAAGGTGCTGGGACGGTGTATTCGGGCACAACGGCCGCGAGGACATGTGTATGCGACGCCGCCAACTGATTCCGCACCTTCGCACAAGCGCAGCGCGCTAACTCAGAGCATCAGCGTTGTCAAAGCGTTGTCCTTCCAGTTGCCACCTTCCGGTATTGCCTTGTTATTCTTAATACACTGGCGGTTAGCAGTTAAGGAGTGGTCGACTCAGGCTTAGCAGTTTGGGTGTGGGTAAGGCAGCTTATTGGTGTTAAGGGAGATTCTGTTAAGGTGAGGTCGGCATTTAAAATTGTCAAAATAATCAAGGGAGTTGATCTGGAAGAGAATGCATCGCAATTTTGCAGATCAGAACGGGACCGTCAGTCAGCTCAGCGAATTGCCAATTTTTATGGAAATGTTGAGCATGACCTTCCTTGAGAAATTTTCCTTTCAGATTCCGCTGTTCCGTTCATGTAATTTCTTTTTTGAATTCTTAATCGAACCCGCAATACTTACCTCCGACTGTGTTCACGAGGGTACTTGGAGTGGGAGACAATTTCCGACGCCAGAAAAATAACAAAGGATGACATAGTTGTCACCATGAAATTTTCATTCCATAGCATCATGAATAATACGAAACAGAAACCGAGGATCCAGAGAGAGTGGTCACCGCCCCACTGGATGGCGACAAATGGATAGATTCATAGTTGACGAGCCTGAGTTGACTTTTCTTTGTAGTGCTTTGCCGACTCAAATGCACCTCCTCGACGCCCTCACTTATCACCGAATACCCGGCATACGAAACGTCGCGAGCCCTACACACCAGGACCATAGGCACCGCGGATTTTTGCACCATCCGCAGCTTGCCTCGGGTTGCCGTCGAGACTGAGACACGATACGTGACAAAGATGGCGCCGGGGTCAGAGCTGTCAACCCGAAGGGGGAATGCGCCGCGCTCGGAGACGACGAACGTCAGTTGGTAGCTGCCTCGCCGAAGCGGACTCTCCCGTAAAGCGAGCCGCATGCCCATACCAGTGCCCGCCGCCGCGACATGCCAGCCCGCGTTAGCACCAGGATGTTCTACAAGGTCGGGTACGATGCCTGAACCCTGTTGAATACGGTGTAGATCGAAGATGCGTGTCGCGATAGGACGCCACCGCGCGGTAAGTGGGCGCCAGTATGTCGCCAGGGACGCAAGAGTGTACACCATCAGCACCGGACGGTGCGGAGCTTCAAAAGTCGTGCTGGCGACGAGGACGTGCCCCGGAACCACTGCCAACCCGGGTACCTGCAGTCAACGGTCACTTAAAGAAAAAACTGGATAACGAAGTCGTACCGTCGAGGTTTGATGGAACATCACATACACACTGTCCATCCAGTTGATCAGCAGGACAGCCCAGCTATCCTGGATGTGTAGCGTCATGATTACAAAATCGCCAGAGATCACTGTATCGCGGACCATCCACCATCCTCCAATCTCGGCACCTCGAGGCATTTTGAAGGCATCGAATGAAAGACCAGTGGTCAAGTCGACTTGCACGATCTTGAATGAGCTGATGGAAGAGTCAGTTAGGATAGCATAGCTGACCGCAATAAAAAAAGCTCAACTATTCTGACGAGCCTGGGAGCAGGAAACGGGCTGTCTTCTCCTCATTGAGAACATCAACCTCGTAAGTCGTGTGCTTCTTTTCCGAGTAACTCCAGACGCATCGCCCAGTCATTATACTCCAACACTCCAGACGGCCATCGTAATTCTCGAGGGTGAAAAATCGACCACCAGGCAGCAACTTAACGTACGTGGTCCAAGTGGAGAGGTTATTGCCCGGAGCGATGTCCGAGGATTCCACGGATAGTTGGCAGTGGATCGCTGGCCTGACCTACTCGTCGCCCACGTCGGACCACACGCTACACGCTTGACTGCCTCACGGAGCTCGAGGCCCGAATAGTGGATGTAATCTGGGTCGGAGAGTGCATCCATGAGGCAGCGGGCGATTAGGTCGACCACCAGTGTGATCCAGACGTATTTCGAGAGTGTAAGTATGCGGATGAGTTTGTTGATCTGCGAAAGAAAAACAAAGTAAGACTCTAGATACGATGTGAAGTGTGAACAGAGAAAGTATACCCGACTAGCACACAAAACAGTGTAAACGTCGCATTTTGTCAGCACTGCAAGCAGGATATCCTCATCGAGATCCTGGAAAACCGTCATTGGAAGAATGGTGGGTGAATATTTGTAGGTCTCAAAGTCACTGCACTCAGAGCGGTTCTAGCCACGCACCGCCTCGGCGGACCTAGCCGGCTGCCTGTGGCTAGCCGGCCAAGCCACATCTGGCTAGCCGCGGTGGCGGCACCTAGCGGCACCTCGCCACAGATAGCCTAAACTCCCCACAGATGGGCTCATGGAGCATGTCGGTTGTCAAGTTTAACCCGATTGGGTTAAACAAGACTTAAACGCGGGCTGCCATCTAGTTGTGACATGCCGTGAGGCCGACATTTGACAGAAGTAAGTTTTGGCGGGAGGTCGGTAAATATTTCATTGCATCGCGCAGGTAGGAAGTATGAGATCACAAGTAAAACCACAGATAGCCAGCCGCTCTGGCCACCTCGACCCTCCTTTGCATTACAGTATTACCGGTATCAATTATTACAAACATGAGAAAGTCGGCGGCGGTTGAGCGCCACTGGTCGGGCATAATGTCTCGGCAAACAAAATTGATTGCAAATGGATGCGGAGTTGGACCGGCAGACGGCATTAGAGCGTATTCGCAGCCCCCAAAAAGCCCCCAAAATCACGAAAATGTCAAAAATTTGATGGCTGATTTATAAAATTTGTGACACCAGTGTTGGCCCTAAGGGTTAAGGCCTTAATTCGATTAAGGCTTATTAAGGCCTTAACATAAGCCTTAAGAGTCAGGCCGCCAGCACGTTAAGGCTTAAGGTTACGGGCCGGTAGTGGCCCGGATCGGCAACACTGATTGCCGCTCCGAACTTTGCCCTCCACCAGGGGTTCCAACCTGCCGTGGTGTAGGATTTTTTCAACAAAAAAGCCGAGGGGCCGCTGGGATATCCATTGTGACCAGAAGAAATTATAAAGGAATGCCAGCACCTATGACACTGCATACTAGATTGGCAGGAAGGCAGGCAGTCTCTCCTAGATGGTCAGGTCAGGTCAGATTCAGGCGCAACTTGGCTTACTATTAATGCATGTCCTATACGAGGCTTTTTGGGCAGAAAGTTAAGCGTAGGAAACTATTTCCCAAAATGGAAATAAGGCCTTAACCCTGCCCTTAAGATTAAGGCTTAACCCTTAATAACCCTTAAGGGTCCCTCAGGTGGGTTCTTAAGCCTTAATTGCCAACACTGTGTGACACCCTACACGGGAAACGACTTCATTCACGTGTGATTTGCCTTCTCGCACGTTAATTAGATGCTTAGTAGATGCGTCGCGTCACATCCCCTGGGCCCTCTTGATCTCTCTTGATCATCATAGAGTAGCTAGAAACCTGTGGAGCTTTGATTTAACAATACACAGCCGTCATCTGGCACCGGATATGATGATCGTTGTTGTGTTCACTGCCTCTACACCACCAATCGAGTCTAGTGTTTCTCAAACCTCCGAGGCCGACGTTGTAAAAATGTCTTCGGGCACATCTGACAGAGGTTGGTTGAACATTTTGCAAACCTTTCACATGAAACATTTGTCAATCATGTCCACAATGTTATAAAAACATTACTGAAACATTGAATAAATACCGCGAGTAATGTTTTTATAACCTTCTCCAGTTCCTCCTCCATCTGTGAGCCATGTGAAAGTCGCAATAAAATCTTACCACAATTGTTGCAGTTCACTCAACTATAATTTGCGCCGGGTTCAAGTTCAGTCGTTGCTTGAACTTGCTTCTAAATTGAATCTCGTGTGAATCTGACTCATGAGACAGATTTGTGCCCGGAAAAATCCCATAAATGATCCGGCATCCATGCCAGAGAAATTTTAAACAAGCTCATGTATGATTTATAACTTTGAGAACGAAGTGAATAGGGCAAGAGCAAACTGCAAAAGAATGGAAAGTAAGCTCGTGACTTTGGGTCCGTGCGCATCAAACCAAACAACTGTCAAGTTGGTCGCCCACAATGCTCTTTCTTCCCCTCTCCACCCACATCCGCCGCTACCAATTCTTCGTCACATCTCTCCCTCTTAATTATCCACATCTTTCCTACTTGTCATCTGTTGTTGGCCCCGCCACTGACCCAGGGTATGGATAACCTAGTACTGTACCCGTGCGGCACGGTGCAGCGAGTCGTGCTCGTTAACGGTGTGCTTCAAGTCTGTAAGAATGCACCGCAACTCTGGAATATGTCAACTCCCTCCCAGTTAATGTCATATTGATCTCGTCCCGCATGCGGCATACCATGTGTCAATTCCTTGGAAGGCTCACTCTCCGATTGCAAATCACAACAACGTCAAGCCTCAAAGCATCTCTCGGACCAAGGTCGGACCATTTCAAGATTCCATTATATCCCCCAGTCCAATGTTCTGCCAAGTCATGGCAGAAAAATTTACTCAAGCCGGGCATTCTCGTTCCTCAACATCTTCCGTTCAAATTCCACTTCAAATGTTCAAGCTTGATCCTCCCTGTCGTCGTGGATATTCATATGTGTTCAAGACCACCTCCTGCAGATACCTTACACTCATCTTCTTTCACCCCAGGCCGTTTGATATCAGAGTCAACTGGGTTGCCTGGGAATGCGCGGGTGACAGGTGAATACCTCACTGCGTTGACCCTTTGAGGTATGGGAGTGTTGGGGAGTAACCTATACATTTGCCGCTCCGTCTTGTGGTACAAAACAGATGGCTGTGTCTGGTATAGCCACCAGTAGCTAGCTATCTGTGTGGAGCATTTGGGCACCAAAATGAACTAGCTATATGTGTAGATTTGACCAAAACAATGGGCAAGGCACTTTTGAGGGGATCAAGTCAGGAGGTGCTAGGCCAGTTTCACCAGCCACCTGTTTGAAACTGCCTGCCAGTATTTTATTCTTCCTGAGGTTTGTGCAAGGAATCTGGTGGGTGGTCATCGATGGAAAATATGTATCAGAGGGGTAGAACCCAGCTCCAAAATTTGGAGTTGACTGGATGACATCTGGCTTCACACCAAATCTTTGCAACGCCCTCCCCTGGTGCAACCTAGATATGACTAGGGTTTAGGGCGGGATACAATGTAATGAAAGTGCACGTTGCGAGGATGCTTCCAACAAGGCAGAAAGAACCGCAGAGAGGAGAAATCTGCCGGAAAAATAAACAGGAAAGGTTAGGAGCACCCAAGATGTAACTTAAAGGAATAACGCACCAGAAGAAGCGGACGGAGATAACAGGAGTGGCCGTGGCAGCAGTTATACAAGAGAAAAACAATTATGCGATACGCAGTTTGACCCGGTACGAGAGTGAGGCGCCATGCATGCTGCCAGGTTAATATTTATGGCGACATAGATTCGCGACGCACCTAGAATTGGCGGTCTGCAGTTATACCAGATGAAATGCATGAAAAGGATGTCAGTTTTCCCTCATGCGAGCAGAGCGGTGGCCACACGAGCATCATGAGCAAAAAACCACAGACGAATGCAAAACTGGCCGTCCCAATACTTAGAGATCCGGAGCAGGTCAAAATGGAGGCACCTGAGAAACTCTGGGTATGTGGGCCACGGACAAGGCAATAAACGCGCGCAGATTTACGGGTATCCCGCGTCGGTTGCATCCACGACGCAGGGTGGGGTGCGGGATCCATTTTTTGAGATATAACGTGTGGTCTTGACAGGAAAACGCTAGGTATCAGTTCAAGGACGATGAGAATTATTAAAGTAAAAGTAGACGCACTGGATGTATACACAAAACCGCAGAGCGCGGCGCGCAAACGGAGCAGCATCCAATTTACTCAGAAATAAAACCGGTAGAATTTTCCAGAGAAGAATAAAGGAGCCTCATATGATGCTTTTACGGGTCAGATGCGCCTGCGGTGAAGAGAAAAAATCTCCCAGGACGCGTCGATAGGCCCGAGAGTGCGGTGCCAGTAGGCTGTCAGAGAAATGATTTACGTGGGAAGTATTGGAAGCTTGAGGGCCGGCGGTGGATTCGCTATGAACAGGACTGAGAGGGCGATGGGAGTCAAGAGCGAAGAGACAATTGATCCGCCGCCGATCAACACAGCCACGCCTTCTCTTATCTCATCCACTTGCGCGACCCAGCTGCAGGAACGCCGCTAGTTCATCGCAACGCCCTAGTTTCCGTCGTGAACCTCGCACATTCCCTCTCTGGCCTTTTTTTGTTTACTTTGTGCCACGTGGATCTCCTCATCCGTCGTCCGACTCGTCTCTTCGTCCAAACTTCGCTTCCAATCCAAGGTCAGTCTTTATTCAATCATTTCAATCCCCTAAGCAAAAGACCGTGCGCTAACGACATCCCTTTTCTGTAGATACCTGGTGCGCGAGGGCCGGTGCTACACACAGCTCTTATGTCGCCCTCCGCTCTCCCTCCGCGTCGTCGATGGCCACCGTGTCTGTCTGGATCGCCGCGTACGTAGCACCCCCGGCGACCGCTCGTCATCACCGTTGCCGCGTTCTACAACTCACGCATACCACTCTCGTCAGCTGCCCTATATCCGTCTCAATGCACATTGCACGCCAGCGCACACATCGCCAATACGAGCCGCCCTAGTGCTCTCATCCGCATGCCCGTCACCGCCTCCGTCCGCACTGCGGACAGATTCAGCGGATTCCCCCGTTACCGCTCGCCGCTCCCCTGCAGGCCTCGGCAATACCACTAACCCCGCCGCACTCGTTCCCATTACCGGCCTCGCCATCGTCGTCTCTTCGCGCGCTCTAAGTGTCCTAGCCGCAATACCACCCCCACCGACTGATGCGCGGCCTCGGAAGCATCCTCGACCGCACCTCCTATACTACTCCTCGCCATCCTCATGCTGCGTCTGCCGCCTCCTCCCACAGGATGACCATCCTTATCGCCACCGCACCCTCTGCTTGAAGCCCGTGCCATCATCTACAGCCTGTTTCTCGTCTGCACGCCGACTGCTACAACCCCGAGCAGTGCCCGTCCTCGCTGGATCTCCTCTGTCGCGCACCGGGGCTCGATTCCAGAGGGTTAGGCCCGGTTCCGCGTTATGGGATGTTCTCCCTGCGCGCGCTGGAAATTCGCATCTGCCGGCTTCAAACCACGCTCAGGCAGCGCGCAGCGCTGCATCCGACCGCCCATCGTTCCCCGAACCAGATTCCATCACACGCAGGAGTTCTCCCGCGTGAGGGCTTGTTTGTATTGGTTATTTTCGAACTTCGAAGGCCTTCGCTCTCTTTTCAATCCTCCACCATCTACTTTCCACGTGAATGCTCTGGCGACGCCGCTGCTTTACCCAACCACCTCTGAGGTTTGCGCTGAGTGACTCGCGTATACCGCCCTCTCCAGCTCGCCGCTCGCCTCTGGGATCTTATATGTCACTGCGCACTAAATTTCTCTCCCGTGCTTCGAAAACCACGCGCAGACCCTTTTTCTACCTACGGGCACCCAATTCATTCCCTACCTTCGAACCCTGCGCTTCACCCGCCCAATCTCGCACCTATTTCAATTCCAGCCTGCGTACAGTTTGCGCGCACCCGAAAGCCCTGACTGCCATTTCATTACACGGGCCACGTCCGAGTCGAAGGACGTTGGCGGGATGTATTATTGCGGTACACGAGTCGTTCCAAGTATGTTCCAACCGATCTACGTGTGACCGACCTGCAAATTAATCCCATGTATCTGGCTCGACCCATGGCGCAGTGTTCGGCTGCACATATTCAGCTCTCCGCGCGCTTTTCTCATCGTGCACGACCTCCATGCTCCCCTGGTCCCAGTTTATGTGGAACTGCCCACATGCTTATACTCTTGTTCCTTGTGCGTAAAGCCGCTGCGCGCTTTTTCGGTTGCGTACTCACCTTTCATCTCAGAGATACTTATCATTCACACTGCGTATGTTCTCGGGACATCGGCGCGCAAATCCCCTAGCGCCATTCGTTCTGCGCAGACGTGAATCCGCGCTGCGTCGCGGCTGCGGCTTGGCAGAGCGCCGTGTCTATTGGGTCCGCGCCGAGGGCCGAGGGGTGTTCATACTTCTCTTCTGCTTCGCTACTCGTACACCAACCGCTCTTTCTCCTCTCGCCATCCTCATCGTATGATCCTCAAACCACTTGTGCACATCCGTTCAACTGGGTACACCTGCCGATTCAATCATGTACGCCCCGCTTCTCATGGCGCGTCCAAATGATACGTTCGGCTTTCTTTCACCTAATTCAAATGGCGCTGCTTCTGGTCTTCGATTCTCACTTCAAGCCCAGTTCTCATTCTACTCCGTCGAACATCAAAAATATACGTCTCGTGGTATCTTACATCTTGAATTCAACCAGCCGCTAATTACCTGCACGTCGTCCACGCGCAAAGGATTGCCCGTTGCTGCTGCCGTGGTATTCAGCACTGTTCCTGGATGAAATATCGAAATCGACACAACAACTTGGCCTAGCCTTCGCATTTGAACCAAATCAGCTGCAGCATCCGCATAAAAGCTCCTTTTCGTCAAACTAACCAGCTCATAGTGGTACAGATACATCCCCGGTAGCGCCGAGGCCCATCTGTCTCCATTGGCTGTGCTTTTCAAGAGTTGCAGCAGCAAACTGCTCGTTCAATTGAGACCAAAGTACTGCCTCTCATTCGCGTCAACTGACTCGCTTGTATTAAATAGCCACTACTAATAGATGGTACAATTGGCCACACCGCTGCCTCTTTTGGCTCGAGCCTAAGCCTTAAATGTTCAATGAGCGATTTTTCTTTGTCAACGCTCGTGAGTTGTTTTTCAGTCGCTGCTCTCGAGTGTCAAGCCGGCTTATTCTCCGGCAGATCGATCCCCAAGCCTCAGTAGCGCCTGGGCGCGTCCGCCTCCAGTGAGGTGATACAGGTCTCATGTCCAACAGCTGACCTCGTTCGTTCAACTCGAGCCCCGTGGTCTCGAGCTACCTTTTTTCTATTTATTTGCAGCCTATGACCTGAAGAACAGGCGCATACTCCGTCCTTCAACTCGACGGTAAGCCGCTATTCGGTCAGTATTTAGACACAGATGCCTTATCACGCAGCGTGCTGTTGATTTTCAACTTGATCCCTCTCGAGCTACACAACTTCCACACGTACAGATTTTTGTTTCTCCTAGGGCCCTAACCCCTGGAATATGGCACCACATTCTGGGATTAGAGAGCTAGGAAGCCAGTCGGTGATGGAGAATGACGCACGGAAAACGTCATCTTCGAATTCATGGCAGGATGGGAGCAGTCAGAAAAGTTGCGAACGCGGATGGTGGTGGTTAAAGGAGAAGAGCGTTGATGGCAACATCACGCAGCATCACTTTGGGTTACATGTGTCACTTTGGTGGGGTATTAGAATCGTTGGCGCAATTTGGGGGGAAAGAATTTTGAGGAAGACTTTTTTTTCAAGAGAATTCGCTCCCGCAAAATCTCCCGCAATTTTGCGGGAGCGAATTTTGGGGGTGAATTTTTTTTTTATCCGAGAATTTCGCTCCTGCAATTTTGCGGGAGCGGATTTGGGGTGTGAATTTTTTTTGCAGGAGAATTTGCTCCTGCAATTTGGTGGGAGGGGGGGTGTTGGAGAACAAGAATTTCAGATAATGAGTGTCGAACAGAATGGGGGAATGGTCCCAAAACCTGGTTTGGGCTCAATATCTGGAATTAAAACCCTGAAATTCGCAAACTACATTGTCTAAATAAGCAACATTTTTTATATATTCATTCTGCACTGTTACTCAAGCGCTTGATGATACGATTGCCAGGGCCATGGGGAATGTCGGGACGAGACGGGGTGTCTGTAGGTGAAGGAGCAGGGGTGTTCGAGGTTTTGGTCGGGGCCTCTGTAGGAGTGGGAGGTGGGGCGGGTGAGTTTGTAGTCGCTGCGTGGGACACCGTAGCTGGTGGCTGATTCCAATCAGTATGTGGACTTGAACATAGAAGGGCAAAATGTCACCTTGCTTGCAGGGGTATTTGCACTTGCAGGAGGAGGCGTGTTGAAACCGTTGACCGTCCCCGGGTCTGCCTCGCACCTGACACTCTTTATCCCATCTTCCAAATTACCAGCAGTGTCCGAGACTATTTCCGTGGCAGTTCCAGCGCAGTTAGGGAGGCTATAGACCCGAACATCAGGCGTGGCATCTTTCAACATACACGGACTCACCTAAAGACGGAACATACATCGTCCACGGACATTTTCAAGGATTTTATGTTGGTTACATTCTTGCATGAGGCCGGGTTGAGGGCCGACCCGTGGGGGATAGGGACGTTCAAAACCAACGAGGTGCATGTGCCGGTTCCATTGGTGCCTGTGCACGCTTGAGGCGCCGGTTCTGTCGCAGAGGGAGAAGCACTGGGTGAGCTTTTAGTTGGCGAGGCACTCGATCGAGACACTGTGGGGGTTGCCGACGGCTGCGGTTCCAATCAGCGTGCGAATTTGACTCTAAAAATCGCCAAGCCTCACCGTGCTCGAAATCGAAGACTGCAGCCGAGTGTGAGGACAGGGTTGACACGCGAGATTTGGGGACACGAACCGATGCATGAGCTGTACTTTTGGCGGAGGACGCGGACACGATAGAAGGTGGATCACTTGTTCCAGAGAGCGCCGTAGAGGATGAATCCCCAGAATCTGCGCTCGATGGTTCATCGCAACCGCCGCGCTTTCGACTCTGAGGATTCAAACAACTTGAGTCTTTGGCTTTCACGAACGCCACCAATTTGGGCTGTTTTTCCGCTAGACATTCCGGAAGATCCTCTTGGTTGACGAACCTGAGCTTTCCCATCGCTATTGTCGCATAAGATGTTAACATGTTAGTGGTGAGACAGAGAATGCTTGCCTGCCTTTATCCGTGATCAACACGACCTGATTGAACGGGTCGTTAAGTTTGGGAATGCCAACCAATGGATTAGCTGCGTTCTCCAGGAGCGTTCTTTGTGATCCCATAAAGGATGCAGCCCCAGCAACTACATCGACCGTCGAGAGATCCGTATAACCCTGCCACAATTCATCCGACCTCGTTTTAATCGGCGACAATGCCTTTGGGTCGTTCTTCATTGCGGTTATCTGATCATCGGTGGGCAGCGCAACCGCGGGAGGAGGCGCAGGTTGATTATCGTCGTGGCCGATACCATCGTCAAAGGGAGGGTCGGGTGGAGCTTGATCCGATGGTTGTTGTTTCTGCAGCCAGAGCTTCATGGCTGATGCAAGCCGTGACTGTACTCCTCGAAACTGCGGAGGATGCGTCAGTCCAATGTTGTAACCGCCAATTAATAATGCAAGTTACACACCTTGTCGCCCGTGGATGTATCAGTGCCCAATTCCTTGACACTGAGAAGAACGACATCAGAATCAAACATACGCCCTGTCTTATTCAACATACTTCAGTTGAGAGGTGTCGAAGCTAAATTCTGAACGAAGACCCAAGTCAACCCCTAAACCCGAGCTGAAATGAATCAAAGACGAACCTATGATCACTACTCCTCCCTTATCCATGCACGTATCCGCGAGGAACGTAGTGCCGAAGAGTTGAGCATTTTCTTCGTCCGGCGTAACGTAGAATCCACCTGCATCCGAGGGCGTAAGCGTGTGCTCAGGACGTGGACAGAATATACTCACCCGACCAAGCAAATTCATTCGGCCATATCCTGCCCGTTTGCAAAGCGAACTTCCCACCCTTGACTGCGGTTACGATGGACGCAGCGTAATCTTTGCATGTTGCGTGATATTGGGTCTTGGAGATAGCACGTCTAAAGAGACAAGCACGCCCAAAGAGACCATAGAACTTTGATGATGAGACGCATCTCTGAGGTGTCGGCTTAGCGCTGAAGGTGCACTTGATAAAATGATATTAACAAGAGGAAAAGTAAATGTGAGATGCTTAAACTCACGGATGGGGCCGCACTCGAACTTGAAGAGCTTTGAGACGAAGAGCTTGCGCTCGATGAGGAAGATGTCGTTTTTGTTGATTTGGTGGAGGTCTTTTCCGTCTCCGTGGCGGTCTTGTTAGGGTCGTCAGTTTGAGGATCATTATTATTCCCGCCTCCTCCACCACCCCCGCCTCCCCTTCCGCCTCCGCCTCCTCCGCCCCCTCCGCCTCCGCCCCCTCCGCCTCCGCCCCCTCCGCCTCCACCGCCTCCTCCTCCGCCTCCGCCTCCGCCTCCGCCTCCGCCTCCGCCCCCAGTCGGAGTCGATGTTCCCGTTGGGGGGATTCCCCCACTTTGTGTGGAAGTACCAGCAATCGTCTCCTTTCCAGACGAGCTGGGGCTGCCTCCCTCCTGGGTGGAGGAAGGCTGAAGTAAAGGACGGTTAATCACTCGCTGATCAAAGAAAAATTACGAAACAACACTTGACGCACCTTCGAAGCAACAGAAGCAGAAGATTTTCCAGATGCGCCGGTACTCCCTCCCTTCTTGGTGGAAGACGGCTGCAGAGACTGGTGACCGGTTATTTAATAAACTATTGCACAATGGTATGTACCTGCCATGATGGATGTAGCTTCGCTGGCTGATATCGAGGCAGCGGACATCGAGCTCGGAAGGGCGGAACCGCTACGCCCAGGGCTCAGGGTCTTGTATAACGATAAGAAACATTGAGCATAGCAGCCAAATATTCATTTGAAAAACCTACGGCGCTCGATGTTGCGGAGGACATAGCGCTCGACGCGAGCTGAGAGCTTTTAGACACCTCGATGGAAGCGGAAGACTAGGTGATTACCGATAAATTTGCGCTGCATGTACGTCAGAGAATGAATGTCGACTCACGCTGTGGGATAGAGACGGGTGAAGGCTCTCTTTCCCCGAAGCTGATGAAGAAATAATCGAGGTAGAGCTTTGCGATGCAGAGAGGGCAGTGTGCGAAAGGCTTAAAGACTTGATGTTTGATTAGGATGGCAGCCAGGTTATAATTATTCGAGTGGTGCACTTACCAGGGAGTTCGTTGAGCTTGCGGGAAGATGGCTACTTCCACTTGCGGAGGACGCTAGAGAAGCGCTCCCTGTTGAAAATTTTCCGCTTGAAAGTTCGCTCGACGGCTGAGTTGTCGGTGGCAATTCCGTCAACTATGAATTTCCGGTGCAGAAGTACGCGTTTGCTCACACTGCGAGATAGAGCCGTCTGAGAGGTCTGCTTCCCCGAAGCGGACGAAGAAATTTTCGAAACCGAGCTTTCCAATGCAGAGATGGGAGTATGTGAAAGGTTGGCGGACTATGTGTTGCAATGAGAACCGATGGTTTGCATGAGTAAGGCCCTGTGCTTACTAAAGAGCTTTCCCGTGTGGCAGAAGAAGGGAACATGCTGGTTGCTTTCGAGGACTCAGAAATACCACTTTCCCGAGACGATGTCACAGTTAGAGAAGCGGATGACAGAAATTCTGTCGACGAGCCGACCACCGAACTTGATCTCCCGATTGTGGAGGCAGACTCTCCGAGGCTCGCCAATAATGACGAGGGTGCGATTAACGACTGAGCGGAAGCATCACTTCCGGCGACGCGAGAAACGGATGCACTCGGAGAAGTGCTCCCTGAAATTCCGCTCTGTGGAGAAAATCGATCTTCAGTACGTTAAAGAAGGAGGAGTGTTCACCACATACTGCGCTCTGCGTAAACACACTGGAACTGGAACCGCCTCGGGAAGCAGATCCCAAGATTGATCCCTGTCATGAGTTTAGCTGACGGTCTGGAGATGATGAGGATTCGTACAGCACTCGCTTGCGACTCTAGCGATGTTGAAGCACTGACGGAGATGCTTGGAGAGCTACTGTGCTCGATGGGGACCCCATTCGTAGATGCGGCCAAGATAAGTAAGACGCAAGAGAGTTTCATATGAGATGATCGGCGTGGACACATCCTCTTGAATTCGACCAGCGAATTATTGAGGGTATTGTTAGGCACCGGGCGAAGTTTCGAGAAGTCTAGCATCCAGCTTTATAGGGAGTCCCAGGATACGGTAGAAAGACGCGCAGCCACGGCGCCGATCGCTCTCCCGCGGCTTGATTATTGATCCGTTCATACTTATTCAGTGAGGTGTATAGCCCTGTGATGCAACAGGGATCACGGTGGCCTGACTACTGATTTGCACTGTCCAGCATCGGAAGACCATTCAAATTCTGCCCAAATTCAACCGGTTGGCTGGTTGAAATACCGAAGATGATGATTATTCCGTGATTACGCGGGATTCTCTCATAACCTTGACGCGCGGAGCGAAAACTATTAAGTATCGTCAAATGATCTGAAATTTAAATTCCCGACGCTGTGTAAAAGAACGAAATATCCGAACTTTTTCGACAGACGGCAACTACTAACCTCATAAAGTAAGTTACAGCTGAACACATTTCAACAAATAAGATCATATTTGATCCGATAGTTTGCGGAACTTCTTTCCCCGTCAATTCTCAACCGGTTTGCTAGGCGCGTCCCCATCCGGTATTCAGCACAACAGACGCAAACCGATCACTCGCCAAGGCTCGCAACGCTAGCGGTTGATCGTTGTGTTGTGGTTCTCTTTGTCTGATTGTTGGCTTTGTTTGCTGATCTTCCCGATTCAGTCTTATGTCCGGCAGTCTCTGTTTGATCAATCCGCTAGCGTCGACTGGTTCACGAGTCTACCGATTTGCATAATTTTGAGCGCATTTGACGCGCTTTTGAACGCGTTTGCGACTCATTATTCTTTATGGCTCAACCAGAAAATTTAATAACACGAAAATTCGGCCTGACTGAGTTGAACCACATCTTCCGCCGGTCAGATCTCGCTCATTCCTGAACTGATTTACTTGATTCCGGACGTTTCCAGAAGCTACAGCCGTGGAAAACATCACACAATTACCCGATTCCGTAGCAACCATTGCAGACCACTACGATCAGATATTGACTCTGCAATTCCACAAATTCACTAGTCAGTATTGTGGAAACAAACTCTCTAATTGACATTGACATAGCCTATACCTTAATCGTGCCCCTAAGAGGAATCCAGATTCGTGTAAATCGATTCAGAACTGACCGAGCAAGAGCCAAGACAAGTTGGAGTTGAGAACGTCGGGAGCTAATTATGAGGAACACCATTTTTTGTGTTTAGCCGTTGTGTATGGTATGGGCAGAGAGCTCTGCTTATTCCCTTTCGAACGCTGCCAAGATTCATAAAATCTATTGAGAAATGAGCCAGAAACGAGCTACGAAAAGGGTCGCATCAAATTTGTTCTGTTCATTCTGTCAGCCTTTTTGCAACAGCTGTAAGAGACGTAGAAACAGCTATAACGCAGTAGGCTAAGAACTATATCTGTGTGTATTTATAGAATGAATAGCACTTGGCTGAGTCGAGATCCGGGCTGGGGTCAATTGGAAGGACGTAAGAACAGTGAGGAGAAAGGCTGATAAAATATTCACTTGATCCCAGAGAAAAGTATCGGCAGTGTACAAACCCGCCCGTCGTGGACAATATCAACCTGGTTAAATAACCCACCAAAAACGCTGAGACCAAGCCATTTGGTAAGATTCTGGATGTTTAGTGCCAACATGCCGTGCAGAAATTTTCAGTTCCCACGCGGCTCCTCACTTCCTTTCCGTCAAATACATCGTTAGTTTCTTCCTACTACACAAGAAACACTCGCACTTTGCTCAAAAGATTTATAGCAAGGGAAATGCTGCCTAGGAAAGATGCGCCGCGGCAAAACCGGGAGATGGGTCTTCTTGACGTTGTTCTCGTGGGATTCAAACCCCGAAAATTGGTGTGGAGGAGGTCATGAGGTACAGGATCCCTTTATTATGACATATGGGTGGAGATATTCAATCTGGGCGATGAATGGCGCGGCACGGCGCAGTGCGAAATGGCCTCACGGCAGTAGAGAAGCGGCCCTTCCTGACACCGTTCTCAGGGGTTTCCATCTTCCTATCCCGAGGTGTGCTGCATTATAACCTCAAATTATAATGACAAGTAACATAGCGAAGATCAAATAAAGACTCGGCAACGGCAGACCCATGGCACCGTCCGGCTTGAACTCAACAGCTATAGCCGAATGGTTGATCCCGACAGCAGGGGTGTTCAGAGTTGCTGTCAGCGCGAAATATTGAATTAGGTCAGTCAAGATCTCTATAGCGAGGGTATCACTTGCGCACCAGTGAAATTCGCGCCGCAGGCCAAAGTGATGTTGTCCGTGCCCAAACTCGGTTGGATGGTTTTCGCTATACTGTACGCGGCCTTCGTGCACTCGTTGCAGTCGAGATTGTTGAGCGCCAAATCCACGAGCTTTCCCACCATCGCCGCGGGATCTGCGTTATACAAATCCGCCGTCCTGTTGTCCGCGAGGAGTTCAGTCATGCAGAATTGGTTGCTACGGGCGGTGCTGTGATGTGGTTCACGAATCAGAGTCAGAAGGAGTCAGACGATGGGTTTGAAAGAAAAGAAGAAAAGGGTAGAGTAGTAACGCACTTCCGCAGACAGAATAAATCCCGCATAACGGGGTAGTTTTGCTTGAGAGCCGCGACCACGCTCAACCCGGGGGGAAGTGAAATCCCAGGCAAACCGCTCAGATCCGATCCGCATCCCGCTTCTACGGTTGAAGCAAGGCTCTCAAGTGTCTGATTGCTTCGCGAAATGTCGATGTCAGAAAGGAAAAGAGACTCAGCACTCATATGACGAACCTGCAAGATCCCGTTCCACACATGAACCCCAACCAGCCGTTGAGATCGTCGAGGCGGAAGTTCGGTGACACCGCTTCGTGGGTGGTCGCAGCTGTCACGATTTGCTCAAGCACACCGGTGCGGAGGCAGAATATCGGACTCTTGGGATTGGAGGAAAATATAGTATTGTTAATGGCGGCGGAGCAGGATCTGGGTATGTATCTAGCAAGGGTGGTCGAGGGGAGCTGAGATATAGAAACACTCACGCCTCATCCCTCCGAGACACGCTAGCAGCACTAGCAGTCGCTAGGACTGTGAGAAGAGCGAAGACGGACAGCATTATATCAACCAGGATGAATGTCAAGAGGTGGTGTAGAATTGAGCAAGCACTGAAAGCAAAGCTCAAGTGCGAAAGGGAGGGCTGAGAGTGGTGACAGAAAAACAGCGAGGGGCTCGAAGGAAGGAAGGGAACGCAGGAAAGCACAAGTAGCATCATGGGTTTTATCAAATCCCGAGTACAGCCTCTAGTCATGCATCATTTTCTCGCGGGAGAATCATTAGACTAGCGGAGAATTTGAATGGATTACGCACGGAACAACATCTTGATTGAACCTGTTCATCACGTCTATTTATGCACTCCGAGTCACAAATGCCTTGGCAGCACAGCAATTTTTCTCTCCTCTCTCTTTATGAAGCCACCAGCGTACGTCCGAACTCAGCTATGTTGGTCCAGCCTTCCGAGTAAGTTTGGTTCCTTGCGTTTTCATGTCAGTCTGACTCTGGGGTGTCTCTGTAACAGTGTAACTTCTTTGACCGATCTTGTTTCACCTAATTATCACGCATTTTTCAATGGTGGCTCTTGTTTCTCCACGACGATTCTAGGTGTTAGTCTCTCGATATACCCTTGAGCGCGATGACGCTGTCAATCTGTCGAGTCCTAGGGATGGAGCAGGATTTGTTGAGGATCTGTATTAATATTCGCACGCCTGCCGATATTCTGACTATATATGGTTCGGAAGTGGATAGCCGCTGACGTGTAATACATTCGTGACTCTCATGCCTGCGTGACGCGCTCGCCTGATTTATGTACAGTGGCGGTATGACGACCAGGCACCTTGTATTCAAGTTGCTGTAGACAACGACAACTTTTGAACAGATTAGTAAAAGGACAGGCTGGCAGAGCTAAGAAATGTCACGGCGGTCGAGCTGTGGATAGACTGAGGCGCAAACGCGAGGGTTGACCTTTGCGATCGGGCGCGTGTTGCCAATGCCCGATGCAACAGTCGAGCTAGGTGACCCGGAACAATGGAGATTGAACAACGAGGCACAGAGCGTATCAATTTGTTCCAACTCCGACCGGAAATTGTTTCGGGGAAGAATTTTTGTTTGGGAAGTGAATTCCGTTCCTATAACCTGCCTTCGCTCCCGCCCGTTCCTGCCCCCCTACGCGCCCAAACCTCTTGCCCAACCCCACGCGACGCGTTTGTTTGCGCACGTGTGGTGCCGCCCTCTCGCTTGCCGACGCCACGTCACACGACGACCACGCCCTTCTTACCTACCCACCACGACCTGCACGCCGTTGCCCGCCCCCCGCTCCGCTGCTGCCGCTCGCCTTACACTCCGCCGCTGCCCCACCTACAGTCCGGTGGCCCCGATGACCACGGCCTCGGTCGGACAGCCGTATTGCAAGGTCTCCATGATTCGCGGTGCGCGTACTTGTCCTTCCATTTTTCGTACGTTACTCACTGGATCCTCCCTTTTCTTTCTGTGAATCCTCAGGCCGCGGAGTTGGTTTGTAGTTTGTCTGGAAGCAGGCCCTAGTCGTACACTGCTGAGAAGGGGGGTGGAGGTGCTTCATGCATTAGCGCGTGTAATCGTCTTGCGCTGATTTCGTGTGCTTCCCGCAGTTCCAGTCCCCCACGCGCCTGTCGTGTGCGTCTCTTCTGCCGCGTCGCTTCGAGGTGCTGCACCCTCTGGTGTTCCCCGGGACTACTGCGTCTGCATATCCGTGCTCAAGCCCTTCTGCGTCGACGGGAATCCTCATCTGACCACGTGTACGCGGATTGCCTACCAGCGCTGCGAACCCACATTGCGAGCATCGTACGTGTCCTTCGACTCCAATTGATTTTTGCTGATGACCTTGTAGGTATTTCATCCTCCTTTGGCGCCTTTCACAGCGACGAGAGCGTACCTACCATCACGACTCTCCACGCCGCGTTCTCTCATGCCGGCGCATGGCATCAATTCAGGGCATAGTACTTGCGATACGTCGACTCACGTAGGTAAACATTTAATCCTCTTTCATCTCACCTTCATCGTTGACCTGTCCAACAGATGCTCCTCTTCCTAGGCACTGTAGCGTGCGCGACGCTGTACGACGTCCACACATTCACTGCCGTCCCGGCGCCTCCCTAGGCCCTCCCCGCACCACCAGCCGCACGTGCACCACACGTTCCTCGCCGCCCACGCCGCCTTCATCGTCTCCCCGTACACCGCGACTCTCTTCAAAATTCAGCAGTGTACCGCCCTCACCGCTTGAAGCACCCACCACCTTCACGACCTCTTGGGTCTGTCGCCCGCGCCATGGCCGTTCCCCATCGCCAGCGTCTCCTTTATCGCCTCCTTGTGCAGCAAGCGCGTCTCCAGCAGGCAGGACTCTCCCCGCCCACGCGCGTGCTTCCACGCTTTCCAATACGACACACACCACCCCCGATGTACTCAACACATGGGGCAGCTGCTCCCCATCGCCCGAATCGCGTTGATCACCTCCCCGCGCACCGCCACCGTCTCCTGCGCCTCAGCACCTTCCGCTCGAAGCCAGTTCCTGTCGGGCACCCCAAGTGCTACGTGGAGCACCGCCGGAGTGCGCAGCTAGTGCTGCGGGGGGTTCCCCATCCCTCATGGCGTCTTCATCGCCTCCCCGCGTGCCGCCCCCGTCCTCTGTGCCGACGCCGAGCGCGTGACACCTCCCCCGCCTCTCGAGGACCTCGACTCATTCGTCAGTGAGTCGAGGAGGGAAGGAAGAGCGCGACGGAATAGGGGAACGATGGCGGTAGTGGTCAGAATAGGATCGGATGGAGTAGATGTGGGACGGGGTGAGCGTATAGTGCGCGCATGGAGTCGGGAGGGTAGCCCCCATCATTCGGATATCCTAGTTTCTATTCTCTTCGTTCTCCTGATTATCATGTACTCCTACATATCCACTATCTGTAGCTACCTACCTACGCTGTTCAATCCAATCATCCGTCCCTTAAGCCTTCCTGATATGCCCTCGGCTCGCTGCTTTCCTCGACAGCACTTCTTTTTTCTTTCTGGGTCGCGGAGCCCGTCCCGATTTGGACTCGTCTAAATTCGGTGAGGCTATGCGTCGGCGTCTCTTTCGTTCTCTTAGCTTTCGCGTGAATCTTCTCTCCAATTTCCCGGCGCGGATTCAGCTGCGCCTCACAAGCGACTATTCCGTTACCCCGGCATAATCTAGAGGCTGGCCCTAGCTTGGTCTTGCTGGATATTTGGACAGCCTTCGCCTTCGCCCAAGAGCCAAATGTCTCGCCCGGGAAAGAATTCTTTCTGTCTGGTTCTACCCCGCTTCTGTGCCACATAACCCAGCATTTGAATCTCGAGTCAGATGCTATCGTACCAAAGCCTTCAAATCCTCGAACCATCTCACATTTCGGCCAAGTTCGTCTTCTGGAATAGCCCCCGTCTGTCAAACAAATATTATAGAAGCGCACTTGCTCGCTGTATAATTAATTCGCACACTTTACGTTGTCGTCTCGCAGGCCCTGTTCTATGGCGGCTCCACATCCCATTCTCATGCCAGTGTGGGCCGTAGATGCAGCAGTGACGAAGCCGAATTAGAACCCGCAATTGCCAAGCCTTCGCGCCACTGGTATGTGCTCATCGTACTGTAGCAGCATCCGGACTCACCCGCGTTCCGCATCGCCGTTTTGTGGCTTGATTATTGGACTTTTCACGACAGTTTGGGCTGTTCGTGCACCATGACCGGATGTTGTGTGCTCTCCCTGCATTCCTACATGTGCTATTTCGGGATTAACTCCGTCAAAGACTGCCGTTGCGAGGCCAATATCGCGAGGTAGCCGATCCCACCCGTCTGTTTCCAACTGTCGCGTTCTCCCGACACTGTCTTGGATGCTGGTAGCGAACGCTTCACTCGCGTTTTTTTTGTCACCTCACTGATGCTTACCCTCGTCAAAATTCAATCCTAGTCAGTCTGTGCGCGGATCTGACTGCCGTTACTTATTTGTTCTTACCGGGCGATAAGCTCAACTTGAACGTCATCAGCGCTCCTAGGGAAAATACCATCCCGTTGTCGAGCTCAATTCGCCGGTACGGATTCCTTTGGAACGATATCCGAAGAAGAAACTGATCAGCCCTATGTTTCTCATCCAAGAAACCGGCGCCGGTTTCCACTTCTTTAGGCCAAAATGTAGCTTAAAGAAATTTGGAAACCGGTGCTGGTTTCCCGGATGAGAAACATAGTGTCGAAATATAACAGCAAATCGAGTTTGACACGGTGCATGGGTGGTGGTAAGAGAGGAGGTTTGACGTGATCAGATTTCGGTCATCGGCCTTCACATGTTGGTGACATGTGGCGTGCCACTGGCAGGGTGGGCACGCGGTGGCAGCGTGAGAGTCGAACGGGCGTAAATTGTCCTTGACCAGAAACACCACGACAGATGGAGGCATCCAGCCTGGCGGTCCAGGAGATATGGGACCAAGTCCTTGATCATCTCGCGGCCCACAGCGACCTCAAGTCGTGCGCTCTGGTCTGCCGCGCGTTCGTCTCGAGTGCCCAGGCGCTCCTCTTTCATTACGTCCGCACCCACCTTGCGGGTCGGCAGATGTCTTCGTGTCTAAATGGAAGGCCATTTCCCCTGACGATGTCTACCAATTGCCTCTCGGATTTCGCCTCACAGGCCCCTCATCTCATCGACCACATCCGTGAATTGTCTATCGTGGAGTGCGATGGAGAGACTCTCGCGCCCATTGTCGAGATCCCCTGGTCACGCTTGCGTGCAATCACGTTCGAGCGCGCTCTCTCCAGGGAGATGGGCCTGCTCGCGGCGGATGCGGATGCGGTCGTTCTCGTTAGCGCTCTCGTTGCGCTTCCTACCCTACGCGAAATCTCGTTCTCGTCCTTCTACTGTGGATCCGAACTGCTCACCATTCTGGCAAAGTGTGGCGCACAGGTGTGCAGCCTCAAGTTTGATCACAGTGATATTTCGGATACAGCTCTCACGCATGCTCATGCACCCCTCCCATCTGATCCTCGGTATCCACGTCCACGTATCACGTCCCTTGGAATGTCGGTCGCGGGCGCCATTCCTGATGTTATCCATAGCGCTACATCTCCGCTGGACCTCTCGCACCTGAACCATATCAGCTTTCTCATCCGCCTCAGCACTGGAATCCTTCCATTGCTTCACGACTCCAAGAATACCGTCCGGAGTTTAGAGTTCGACGGCAAAGGTACGTGCCCGTCCTGGACTCAAGAACACGTTCCAATGCTCCACAGAGCCCGACATAGAGTTCCTTGATTTTGGGGCATTCCCGGCCCTTTCACACATCAAACTCTGGAACGGTACCGGAGGTCTCGCGAAAGCCCTCGGGAGTTCCACCCCGCTGATCCATCTCCACACCATATCCTATTCACTATCCTATTCACTTTTGGACTCGGAGATGCATTTACTAAGGATCATGCCGCTGCCCCTGCTCGACTCCCTTGTCTCCAATTCCGTCTCGAAGCTGCCCGCTCTGCGCCGAGTGGTGGTACAGCTCGCAGCCACTGAATATAACCCTGGTCATGAAGCGTTGACATCCGCCATCGAAAACCAAGTCCCATGGCTCGTTCAAACTGGTCTCTTAGTGATCGAGATAACGCGTTGGGAGCGAGATTGATTGGTACGTATCGTGGTCAAATGGCGAGGCATTCCATGAGCTAGCTTGCTTGCAGTGGGAACAATCTCTGGCTTTACAAGCGAATGGAGCGGTACGCCATTCACGTGATGCCCGGAGTCAATCTATCTCACCATAGTCCCTGCGGTCTACGGGGGATTTACTGTACAGAGTCGAGAAATACAGTTCCACAACAGTTTCGTCATCCAACCCAGGAGAGTCAGCGGGATATGAACAGAACCAATTCCTTGGGAAGAGATTAACTATAATCCATGTTCATGTTCTGGTCTACCAGGGTCGAGAAAACACGAGTTTCATCACATAGAACTCTGGTCACTCGTTGTTCGTTTCAAGTCTCAAGATCTGGACGGTAGCGCCATGATCAGAGCTCTTCTCCTCGAGCTAAAGTCCACGAAAACTTCACTGCAAACCGGAACTGATGGTCAAAGTTGTCAGGCTCAAGCTTTAAGAACGTCATAATATGCCGGCTATTTTTTACCATTGCTCAAGCCAGTGGCAATAACTCGCAGAGCTACCTTAGATAGACTTCCTCACCCGGGTGAAATGTGACGTTGAGCCGACATCTGAGGAAGTCAAGTAAATAAGGATCAGGATGCGGAATTGTAGGACAACTGTTATTTGCCTCAAGGCATATAAAAGTTCGGAAGGTACCGGAATAGGCGTCCAACGGAATGTGCCTACTTTGAAGTAACTATGGGAGTCAGCTACCCTTTTCAGCTATGTTCGTTGGACCTTCGAACGCGTACAATGTTAAAATTGCAGAGCTAGTGAATTTGAAGGTCAAGAAGCCACAAAAATAGGTTTAGAACAAGTTGAAGCAAAGTATGACTTAGACAGACCTCGGGACATAGTTCTGTGTGGTAACGATGCACACTATGTATCTTCCCCTATATATCTAATCCTGGCATTGTGCGCACAATGCCGCATCTATAAGCTTTTTTTTTTGAGATATAGATTTGGCAAGTGCCAATTTCTGAAGGAATCAGGCGCACAATTGTGCGCCTGATTCCCTGAGAAAGGCCCGTTTTCAAAAAGGTTTGTGCACCTGATTCCATCTATAAGGCCCCAAATGGCCTTGTAGAGGAAAAATCATGTAAAATTGCTGGAAAAAGGCCATTTCCAGGGAATCAGGCGCACAAAGGATTTGAAAAGGGTCCTTTCCAGGGAATCAGGCGCACAAAGGTTTCTTGAAAGAGGTGCTGTTTCAAAAAGCTTTGTGCACCTGATTCCCTGAGAAAGGCCCGTTTTCAAAAAGGTTTGTGCGCCTGATTCCATCTATATGGCCCAGATGGCCTTATAGAGACACCGTGGTGAGAAAAGTTGGAGCCGTCTAATAGACACAGGCAAGTAGACAAGAGGAGGCAATCCATAAGACGCAAAATGGTGTAAATTGGAATTATAGATGTGTCTGGAGAGTAGGGAAAATTGTTATAAAACAGAGGGGGATGCTATATGAGAGGGCGTGATATCCAGAGGGGCCAGCTTAGAATGAGCAGCCCAAAAAGATGGTAGAACACCACCAACATCCAGAAGCCAATAGAAGAGCAATAGATGGGCAAGAATCCAAAGCACAGGAAAGGGAAGGTGGTAGAAAGAAAGAAAGAGCGAGACAGTCACATGATTAAAGTCAACCAAATGATCGGCTAAGCCAGAGCCGCCGTTATCACTGTGGTCACAATAGTGACTGATGTTCATTGTAACAGCTATATAAACTGTTATATCCCGAGTCAAGGTCGGATGACCGGATGCCGGCCGGTTGTTCAGAAGCCGGTTACCGGAAGGATTACCGGAAGATATGAAGATGACCGGTCGGCCTAGGGAAGACACAAGCACCACAAGAGTGTCGTATAGGGTGAGCGTTTGCTATCTGGCCAATCGAGCGGAGAGGATGGGAGATGGACGTCCGGATGAAGTCCGGACGAGACGACTCAAGGAGCCAAGCAAAGGATAGGAGGCTAAGCACATTAATTATCAAACTGAAGAATACAACATAGTACATAGGGCTTAAATACGTAGACATACGTGTCACTACTATAAGTAGTAATGTCAAAGCAAAGTCCAAATTAGGAGATAGAAGTTCGAGTCGGACAAAGCGACATCTAAAACTGGAAGTTGGAATCGTGTGGACATACGGATAAACGGAAAACGCTCAGTAATCCTTCATTGCGTAAAGAACCCATTCTGAGCGGCAACCGGTTCGACTGGTTGCCGGAAACCGGAAGCGCAGCCGGTCGAGTCCGGCCGAAGGGGAGAATACCGGCTGAGAGCCGGGTGTATGTGCACGGATATAACATAAACCCAGGGCCTACTCAACCTCTCCTGATCTTTAACCCCCACCATCTCCCTATCCCACAGCTCTGCTTATATAATCAATGGCTTCCCAGGTACATCTCGGGGTATTTATATCCTCTATAAGGCTGACCTAGCCCTTATAGATACCAACAGCATCGCAGCGAGTCAGTTCGAGAGTCGACAACCTATCTATAACACTGAAATCTGTCTTATAGATGGCGCTAGCACCCCATGCTATCAACAAGAGGGGGGATCTTGTTCAAACGGACATTCTGGCTTCGGTTGGAGGTGCGATCAATGCTGAGTTGAACGTGTATATTTGTTCACCAGGGCTTCGACCCGTCAAAACGGGTCAAAATTGATGCACCTTTTATGAGGCATTTTGGACTCTGAGAGGTTAGTGTTTGCGGAGAGTCTTGTAGCCATTGTGGTCTAGTTTATGACTACCAAAAATCTTGTGGACCCGAGTGCAAGTGGAGGAGAAAATGCGACCCATCAGTTTTGACCCGTTTTTTGGGCAAAGTATCAGCCGGGTCACAAATCCACATCATTTTCCACATTCCTAGCTGCATCTGACCAGGTATGGCCCAAACTGAGATGGTGATCAAAGGAATTGGTCCGTACACATCAATTCGTGCAGTATTTAACCTGAAAAGAGTATTTTTGACTGAGTTATGGCCGGTGACGGTTACGTGATGGGTACAACCCGTTGACGGCCGGGTCGAAGCCCTATCAATGTTTACGATGTGGTATGGCTCTTGTCCACTCGGAGGACGACAATAGCGGGATCCTCATGCATCTTCAGCGTGATCCACACAATGGCGCAGACTCAGCTGCGCGTAACCATATAGTCGAGCGCACCCATGGTTTCAAAATTGCAGAGGAATTTCCCAAGATTAAACCACAGATGGAGCCACGGCATGCATTCAGCGGTGTTGATATAAACCGTGACCAGCATGGTTGCACTGTCTGCCCCTACGTTGCTAGCAAGAAAGCTGTTCAAGGGCACATGCGGGACAAACACCCCGATACCCGCAGCAAGACATGCTCTGGTTTGGCAAGCCAGGTGTTGAAGAATGGTTTTTGCAAGACTCGGTTTCGTGTGGTGGAACTAAGATGGAGAGCGTGGGAACCCCGCACCCTTATGTAAGCCCGAATTGATGGCACTAATGGGTAGGGCTGGCAGGGTCAGGTGAAAAGTTAGTTCATAGAAAATGTTCCTAACACCATTCTGAAGAGCTTCTATGAAAGATCTGGGTGAAATATACACTGGGGGTCACCATAAAGACATTTTTATTTATTTAGAAAGTGTTTTTATGTGCTTTTCAGCTCAATGGCGCACTTTGAGAAATTGCACCAAAGATTTGGAATGTATAGCCACAGCACAGCCACCTCGGGCCGCGCCGGCACGAGCTGCATGGCCCTTTGGTTGTGTTGTGATGACCACGGCAGCTTCGGGGATGATTGGCATGGGTTCCTCAGGTTTACTGAGTCTACCAAGAAATCTATGACACTCATGCCAAATTCAGCCCAGGACCCTCATACCAGAGGAAATAAGTAAAATTCTCCAGAACCCAAGATTTGGAACCTCCCACGGTCACATGATCTGATTTGTAAGGGTGCGGGGTTCCCACGCTCTCCATCTTACCAGACGTTGAACCTCCTACTGACTACAACAACAATGACCGACGGCCTTCCTCCCCCCTGACCGAGTATCAGCAGTCGAGTGTAGAACCACCCCCCTCCAACCCAGCGACCACCACCTCTGATGTAGCGCTCGATGGCTGCGAAATCGCTGTGCAACCTCGTCCTGAACTTCGACCCAAAAAGGACTACCGTGCACAGGAACTCCCCAACCCACGAATGATTGCTCCTTGGCTGCTGCGCAACGGCTGGCCCGAGCATTTGCACCCCTATCGTGAACACGACGAGGAGTTGAGGGAGCTGGCATCTGTTCCTGCCGAGGATGAATTCCCATTTCTGCATGACACTGTTCCATCTTACTTTTGGAAGGCGACCAACCTCATCAAAAAGACGAATGAGGTGGTTTTGCAAAAGTTGAACAGTGCAGATCCAGATAAAAAGTGCGTGTTCATTATCTATAAGGGAGCTCCCCTGCTTATAGATTTGTAGTGGGATCAACAACACGCCGCTGCATGCCTTCCACCAGGAAGACAAAACGTTTGGACAATATATCAATGTGATTTTGCGCTTGCTAGCTTCGCTCTTGCGTGTACCGGAGCACTATTGTATGCCGCTCAGCGAGCAGCTGAAGGGTGCAGTGCAGGCAGTGCTCACCTCCTTCGAGGACACAGACGAGGACTCGACCGACACAGAGGAGCATTGCTCCCAACTTCATCAGCTTCTGCTTGCGCTGTGGAGGACCCAGTGGGAGGCGACCGGGGACCACACCATCCACGATCCGACGATGTGCTTCTTGGCACTGTACAGCCTTGAAAAGACCGGTAAATTTGCTGGGCCGAAAAAGACCACAGGACTGATCGCCAAGCTGTGTTGGGGCATCAAGCTTTGCATGCTCAAGGAGATTCATGAGCTGGTTGAAAGTGGACGGTGCAAAAACCAATTGGAAGCATTCAGCATGATCGCCTTGTTTGTTATCGAGCACGAGCTCACTACCTTCCACCACCTGCGCTCCCTCACGCACTATGCAATGACTCTTGTGTACATGACCATGGAGGCTCCGAGCATCATTTGGACCGACAGAGAGACGTGGAGGGAGATGCTCGACTTGGGAGAACGGATTTTGCTTGAACAGCTGCAGAAGGTCTTGGCACAACTCGAGGAGCAGATTTTGGATTTGTGGGAGGACAAGATTATGCTGAAAACCGAGCTCCATGTCAAGTATGGCGACTTGTCAGGCCGAAACATCAGAAATTTAATCTTCGACTCGATGGCCTCGGTGTGGTATTTCCTTTTAGCAACTCGTAGGAGTTTATATGCTGTACCGCCATTTTCGTTCCCCACTTCTGTGTGCAAAGACTGAGGTGAGCGGACTATCGTTTCTTCTTACTTGCCTCTCATGCTGACTCGTATTGCAGTTATCTAGGTGAGTATTATAGACTTCGTTCCCTTAGTTTGCGAAGACTGAGTTATCGCTGCTCACCTTATAGTAGTCTCCGCACTCATCATGGCATCGCTGTCCACATCAAACCTCCTCGCCCTCCTCGCTCTATTCTTCTGGCAAGTACACACCAGCCGAGCCAACAGCCCTCGCTCCCTCCACGCCCGGGACGAGTTCATCTGCCCACCGGACGACATAGCCGCCACACAATGCATGGGCCCCAAGGACTGCCTCTATGCCAACCCGACCAGCTGCACCAGCTTCATCCACTGCGAGGTCAACGCGGACGGCGTAAGCGGCCTCCCGACGATCCAGGACTGCCCGGACGGGCTGAAGTGGGCCGACGACATCAAAGAGTGCGACTTTCCCTCGTCCAGTACCTGCGCGCTTCGCGGGTGATGTATACGACTCGGACGCGAGGGGGTGTGTGGTCGATGGTAGTTATGGCAGCCTCTGCCGTGCGTAGAGCGGACAGGACATTTGTATTTTCCTGTGAATAAATGTGCCGGATACTCGCATGCCCCGCGCGTCGTTAAGAGTCAGACATGGGACGAAAATGCTTCATAATGCCCGATTGCCTCTTTCCAATTGACAAAAGCAGGCGTGGCTAGAGCTGCCTTGTTCTAGATCTCGTTGACGCAATCGCATGTCGTGGTCCCAGTGATACGCCGAGGCCAAAATCCAAAATCCAACAGGTGCATAGGTACACCATCGACAAAAACCAGCCACAATAGATGAAACAAAGATAACGCAAACAAGGAACCTAATTACAAACTTGCTCAAACGTTTCTGACGATTGTCAAATGTGTGTCAAACCAAGATCATTTTGTGTGCGGCTATTCTTAGATGGCCACAGACAGTTCATCGGGATTTGGGCGCCTCTTCCACCGAGTGTAGCGTTCGCGACGAGCCCGAGAAGCAAGCTGCATTCGCTATACGGAGTGCGAACTCGTACCTTGTGACGTCCGTCGGTGCTGCGCGCGCGCTGAAGGTATGGGGGCGGAAGGAGTAGAAGATACGGGCGGGAGAGGTAGGGGGACCGGAGGCGATTGAGGCAGTGAGGGTGGAGGTGAAAGGAAGATCCGGAGCGGGATGGCGCGGGGGCGGCTCCGCGTGCCTTGGAATAGCGGTGGGTCTACAGCGGGGGGTGAAGCTAAGTAACTTGAAGGAAGAGAATCTAAGAGAAAAGTCGTCAGTCTCATACATCCATTGATAACGAGGGGAAACCAGAGACTTACCTTCGTTATTCTGAGCCCGCACACACGTTCATGTCCTTGACCCTCCCCACCTCTCTCGCTTCCATTCCACGAATTGGGCAGCAGGAAAGTGGGCGTATCCGCGTCACACGCGATCAAGATACACGTCCGCCACGCGCTCAATCAGTCTAAGTAGGCGCGCGCCGTGCGCGCGGAATATAAGGGGGTGCTCGCAATTCGTACGGCCCGAAATACATAAAATAAGAGTCGGTTTAGAATGAACTTGTGCTTGGCGGCCATTGCTGGCATATGGCAGTACTCGTCGGGCCTTGGGCTTTTTTGTAACCCGGTTTCCTGGACCGAACAATTACGTTCAATTCGTAAGGCTATTTGGGGTGTGACAATGCTTACGAACTAGACCTTCGTATGACACCCTGGGACATGTGTTACTTGCGAATTTTTTTTCGTTTTTACCCCCTTTTTTGACCCAAATTTCGGGTGACTTCAAGGGGACCTTTCGCACAGAAACCTTATGACGCTGTGACTTACGAAAATTTTCGTAGACTTTTGGGCGTGTGGCATGTGACCATACGAATTGAACGTAATACTACAGTAATTTATGACATACTAATATATGGTACATACAGGTGGTTTCTGCCCTACTGTTATCTAGCCCCAGCCAAGAGAAGGTATTGCAAACATTTGGTGTGAAGCCAGATGTTATCCAACCAACCCCAAATTTTAGGGGTGGGTTCTACCCCCTCTGATACACATTTTTCGTCGAGGGCCACCCGCCAGATTCCTTGCACAAACCTCAGGGGAAAAAATCCAGCCTATATTTGGCCCATCGGTGGGATCCGTTGCAAACACTTCTGACACAACGAATGGAGTGCATTCCTATAAACATGACCTGCCCAAGCTTGTGTACCTGGGATTCTGAAAAAGCCTAGGAGATCGGACTTGAACACCTGTGGCTGTGGCATGAGCTAAGCCACTGTTTTGTACCACAATACAGAGCGGCATCCTATCCTTTTTTTTTTTTTTTTTTTCACGATTCAAAGCTCCCCTGATCTTCATGTGCGTCGTGGGATCTGTTGCTTGCTAGTTGAGAATTGATTACATAGATATATATATATTCACCGCGACGGCATTTTCCGCACTTCATCGTTTGAATTCTCGTACACGGGAATTATAATATATTGTGCGAAAGATGCACAGGATTCAGCACCGCACCCGCGTGCCCAATTCATCTGGCCTCAAACTCGGTAGACAATACATTAGGCTGTGTTTGCCAAACACAGGTTGGCTTAGACTGTGCTTCTTGGACTAGAAGATCAAGGCTGGCCAACAGCAGTAGACCTCCTACTGGTGATTTTATTGCGCAGAAAATTTTTAGCTGATGAAATATATTGCAATTCTGTGTTGTGGCAGAATCAGAGCAATCGTGGCTCGTTTCTGCACCGAGGTGGAAGCTCCTTGACCTTCTCCAATGGTGAGGTAATTGTTTGGCCCCAGTGTCCGCGAGAATGCGGACAACATCCCATCTATGATGTCATCATTCATGCTAGTGTTGTCTTTCAACTGAAAAGGGCTTGTTATACCTTAATTTCATGCTCGGGTTGACAGGCCGAAGCAAGGTCTTGCTTCATGAATCTAATGGTCCTCATTGAAGAGGGCTACCCTATGAGATTTCGAAGCACTTCGATCACAAGAGGGTCAGATAAGAGGCAGGCAATACAAATAGTCACCCCTGAAAGAACCCCATTTGAGCAATTCCTATCTGTTTTCCAGGAATTTGTATCGGAACCCTTGCGCGAGGGCCTGCTAAAGTTAATAGCGTGCAACGGGAAATCGAGCAAACCCTTCTGGAAACTTGTACGTGGCTGGACAGATAATAAGCCAACGAAGCCGCGTGTTACTCTGGAACAGCTTCATGACTCGTTCAAGTCGAGACTGAACCCGCCCGACGACCTCCCAGAGCAGTTTGACGCCGACCTACATGAGATAGTCCAGAAACTTAATGCC
The DNA here is from genome assembly GCA_029378395.1 of Mycena leptocephala. Taxonomy (NCBI): domain Eukaryota; kingdom Fungi; phylum Basidiomycota; class Agaricomycetes; order Agaricales; family Mycenaceae; genus Mycena; species Mycena leptocephala. The sequence continues at coordinate 49,623 of JARJLF010000804.1, forward strand.
ACTATCCCGAAAGTCACTACCGACCGCACATCGGGGGAGTTCTTCACGCGTCGTATTACAATCAAGGACATCCAGGAGATTAAGAAGAAGCTAAAGAAGAAGTCGGTTCGCAGCGCTGTCGGCATAGACGACGTCTCGTATGCGAAAATCATGACCATTCCGAATGATGCTCTCCTCACCCTCTTCCATGCCTGTCTTGATGTTCTCGACGCCCCCCAGAAATGGCTGGTTACGCTCCTGATTGGCATTCTGAAAGAAGGGCGCGCGGTTGATGACCCCGAGAGCTACCGCCTGGTGGGGCTAGAATGCTGCCTTCTGAAGATTCTCACCTTGCTGCTTGATGGTCGCTTGCGCGAATGGGCGGCATCAATGAATATCGTCCCCGACTCCCAGAACGGTTTCCAACCAGGACATCGGACCGACGATAATTCTTTCATTCTTCTATGTGCGATCCATCGCGCCAGAGCGGAGGGTAAAACACTTTACGTGTTCTTCGGTGACATGACGAACACCTTTCCTTACACGGACATCGCGCGTCTGTGGTCAGACATGTACGCTGCGGGGGCGGGGGACCTTTCTTTGATCTCATCCGCATGGTCTACGCGCGAATGTCGTACGCGGTGAAGTACGGGGACGAACATTCCCTTCCGTTCCGCTCCTTGATCGGCCTATTCACCGGGGACTCAGCTTCTCCCACTTTCTGGAATATCTACTTTGCGGACTTCCGTTTACCTCCTCACAAGGACGACGTGCACCTGAACGGGCGCCCTGTCTCGCAGGCTGAGCAAGCCGACGACAACCTTATCATGTCCACTGCATTTCCCGCGTTCCAGTCCAAGGTCAACAATTTCGACAAATGGGGCACGAACAAACGCGCATTCGTAAGCGGGAAAAAGTCAAAATGGATGATATTTGGGCCCCTGCCAGATGTCATTCCTACTTTGTGGTGTGGCAACGCGGTCGTCGAGCTCGTCTTCGAATTCAAGTACGTTGGGATGTGGTTCACGTCAACCCACAAGAATGTTTTTGCGAGGCATTATGCCGTCAAAGCGTCCAAAGCTCGGGCTACTAGCAATGCAACCTTTGGTCTGAAGCACAGGATCGGCTCGCTCCCCGTGCGAGAAGGTATCGTGCTCTACATGGCCCGCGTTGACTGTTACCTGATATCGGGAGGCGAACTGGCCCTGGACACCGATGCTGCGTTGCTGGACGAACTTCAGGACGTCCAGCATATGTACCTTCGCCGGTTGTTGGGTCTGAACCCGCACTCCATGCTTGCTGTATTATTCACGGAAACTGGTCAAATGCCCATACGCATTCGGCGGCTCCCCTCGCGCTGGGCCGTTTGAAGTACATACATGCTTGGCGTCGATCCCGGTCGCGTGGTCTACTCGGCGCTGCTCGATTCTGTTGCTTTGTGTCGTGCTGGGAAGGCCGGATGGGCATCTGATCTTTTGATCATGCTCAGACGTCTGCCAACAGCCATCGTACTTGGTGCCGATGATCTCCTCTGCAGCGAAACTATTGATGCCATCAGGAAGGAAGTTATCACCATCGTCGACACAGACCTGCAACGCGACATTGACCGACTTGTCAAGACGCATTTGCTGCGCAACCGGGTAGAGTCGGGGAAGGACAAGTCACTCGGGCAGGTCTCGAGGCGGCTTCGTCATTACCTCACGGATGTCGCCGTACCCGCGCACCGCAAGGCTATGACCGGCCTTCTCCTTGGGGATCATAATCTGAGCGTTGAACGCCTGCGCTATGGAGCTCGGTATCGGATGCCAGTTCCGCGCGAGTTCAGACTCTGCAGGTTTTGCCGAGGTTCAGTGGAGGATGAAGTACACGCACTCTTTGAATGTGCTGCAGAGCCGCGCCTGATAGAATTCAGAGCCGATTTCCTGGGTCGTCTTGCGGAGCGAGACCCCGGACTTCGTGCCTTGTATGGGTCAATCCCCAACTACGAGTTCTTCGCGAGGTACATTCATCTGGTCCTCTGTGTCTTTCAAGATACTCCTCGGTACTTCCCCTTGGCCTTTAAGAGAATCGTGTAATCAGTACAATCACCCGTCTTCATAGCTTTCTTCGTGAGAGGTCTATTGCCTCGTCTGCGAGGTAGATTGATTTTCACAGCGAGTGGGCGGTAGACGACTGTAGCATACAATTAGGACGCGTTGTATGTCGGTACAGTACCTGCTTGTTCCTGATTGGGACCTCCGCAGTAATACATCCTTCCTTCCTTCCTTCCTGGGTAAAAGATAGATCCGGGTTAACGAAGGAACCGTGGGTTTTTGATGTGTTGTTTTCCATCACCACTCTTCCACATACACTTTCCAGTTCTGCCACCACCCCCTCGCACGCTGCATATATTCATCCTTCCCATTAAACTCCCCAATGGACAGTCGCTCTCGGCCTCTTCACCGTCTACTGCACGAAGAAACTGCGTGATATGGCCCACATGCTGCACTTCTGGTTAGGCACGACATCGCGCTCCTCCGTTCCTCGCATCCCCATCGGCCGTCTTCGGGTGAATCCCACCTCTCCCCTCCAAACACATGCAATTCTGGGTGCGCGCACCTGAGGCATGCACACCGCTGCCTTGACGCCTATTCTCCGCGTCCCACTCGCCGCTCTCCGTCCCCCACGTGTACCATCGGCCAGTTCGGTCACCCCGCTTGATGTGCACCGTCAGCTGCCCCGCCCACCGCCTTCTTCGCCCAGCACTCCTCTTCTCGCACCAACCGCCCTCTACGCCTCGTCGAGCACCCACCCTCGACCCCTACATCCCCGACTGCCGACAGGGGCACGCAGCTAACTGCAGCGCCCGCCTCCGCGCTCCCCGTCCCCACGTCGCCACCGCCATCTATTCCCCTGAACGCCGACGCGCAGAATCTCCGCCATGTTCAGCGCCCCGGCATCCGTTTCTCTGCCCCCGCGTCAATGCAGCGCCCCACCGTATTCCCCGGCGGAAGAAACCCGAATCTGCTGTTTCTCGCAACGCGCGTGACATGGCGCCGTCCCTCGTTCGGTTTGCGCTTCGATGGACTATCAGTACCTACCCTCATCTCCCTATCTTTCATTTAGTGTGTTAACTACTTCTCTCTCCATTCGAGTACCCATACCTCTATCGATCTCGGCGTACGTTAAACAATATAGTTGTTGAAACCCTCCTCGCAATACCTCCAAATTGAACGAGTTTCGCAGGTACACAGATTCTCCGAAATCTCAATTATGTGATACACTCTGTTTACCCGTGCCTCAATCTTTCAAACCCGCCATACTGTTCTCCCATTTACGAGACGCAGATTAAATATTCCACGGTACACAAGCCCTTTCAGCTTCGTGCAGAGGCATACATGACGCAACGCATGTAACCAGGACCAACTCTCTCTCGGAATTACACAGATACGTAGCTCTCGGCCTCGACAATTCATTCTCTTTCTCTCCATGGCATAAAGCCCTGTTCACTTCACTGCACTGACCGTGTCTTCTCCCGGGAATTCGGGGATGAAGGCAGTTGGTTTCGAGTCACACAGGGGGCATGCCCCACCGCTTAAATTCCATAAGCCGCAGACGCTTATGAACGGCGGTTTGCTCGCGGTTTGCTCGCTTATTGATGGCTCAGAGAAATTGCCGTGTGTTTCCCTCGTGTGCATGTGTAATGCACATTGATGTGTCGTGGGTTCAAACCTGCGTAGTAGCGTTCTTTTTGACATACCACATTTTATTTAGTGGCAGACTCAGAAATAGACAAGGAATTTTGAGCACACATACAACAGATTACTGAACTCTCTGTAAATATATTCTCTACAGCAGTTCCATATTTTTTTCCAGTGTTCATGACCTTGTGCTTTTCTAACAACTCATAGTGAATAATTTTCGAGAGGGAAATTCAGTGGATCTGACATATGCCATCAGGATGAATCATACTTGTGCTATTCTATGAACTTTTTGTGAAACAAAATTCAAGATAATGTATCAGCTTGACCCGGTCCCATTTTCTGGAACATGCCAAGTTGTAATATATTGTGCTCTACTCATCATCCCAGCACTCTCAAGGAGGCACCTATTTTGAGGTTATGGATCTCAGGCACCCAAATGGTAGCATATAAACACTGACTGGCCTATATTCCATCTGGCACTATACCATTAGTTCCTCCTCAAAGACTCCAAATATTTGGTAGAGAATTTTGCCTGTATCCCTCTGAAGTCTTATACTTTTCAAGATACTGGCTGTGTTCCAATGAGCCAAAGAAGATATTCTAAACTCCATGGATTGCATTGAATAAGGGAATATTTGCTGTGTACCTAACACACCTGAAAGAAATTCAACAATGCAGACAGATATATGTCTACATAAAGTTTGCTAATTTTTAGAGGTGTAGCCAACATTCCTTGTGTACTTCTGAGTCTTCCAGCAAATAAAAGGTGATATTTAAAAAGAATGCTGCTATGCAGGTTTGAACCCACGACACATCAATGTGCATTACACATGCACATGAGGGAAACACGCGGCAATTTCTCCGAGCCATCAATAAGCGAGCAAACCGCGAGCAAACCGCCGTTCATAAGAGTCTGCGGCTTATGGAATTTAAGCGGTGGGGCAAGCCCCCTGTGTCAAGAAAGGTATAACATCAATACCATTCGAGTCACGGAAATTCCCTCATCCCAGAGCAGCTTTCCAAGGTACGCCCAGAGGCATTGATGCTCACTCGCATAAGCGTGGAAAATCAACGAACGTACTACTGGTGGGTTCTCCCGGTAATTCCCTGGCCAACATTCTCATGATATTTTTCAGGGATATTTCCTGTTCACCTATCCTACACATTCCACGCACCAATGACGGTTTGCCCCGCTCGCGAAGCCCCTTCAAGGTTTCTTGGAAATATCTAGCCCATAGGTATCATTTTTCAATCCAACAGCCATTGATTCCCCGTACATACGCGCTAACCGTGGTTACTCCCGCGGCAGCCGCATATAGTGTTAAGATTTTATCATACGCGCATTGGGCCCCTTCATTGCCGCTACTACGACTATTCCGCGCGCCAGCTCGACTTTCATTATCAGAAATTCATGTTTTGCAACATAGGTGTTACCGCAACGCTGCGGTAACGATTTATAATCAAAAAGAAATTCACTCAAAAAACCTTCCCCAAAATCGTTACCGCAACGCTGCGATAACGATTTATAATCCAAAAAAAATCTCCTCAAAAAAATCTTACCGAAAATCGCCGCGCTGCGGCAACGGAATTGACTTCCAACAAAATTCACCTCGCAAAATTCCCAAAGAACCGTTCCCGCAGCGCAGCGGGAACACTCCTATATATTTGTCTGGCCATTCTGGCCTCAAAATGGTGGCCATGGCATGAACACAGCTACCGGTGGCTGGGCACAAGCTGAGCATATGACACAGCCACTGTTTGGCGGGTCAGAAGAGCTAGGCAAATACTGTAAAATCAATTCGTCAGTCACGCGTCACGGGGGTGCTTGACGTGACGAATTTTGCAACCTTGTCACGCGTCACCCAGGCTCTTGATGAATACATGTTTCGTCACGGTAGGTTCAAAATTTCGGTTCAGGGGTGCCGGGAGCAATTTTCCTCAGCTGCGGGCACTTCCCACTCAATTTATGGCCCTTTTTGGCTTCAAATCTCACAAATATCGTGGTTCAGAGCAAGTTCAACAGCAAAAAATGCATTTTTCTGCATCACTCAAAGATATGTTGAAATAAATTGCTCAGGTTATTCTTGCATTATTCAGTTTAGTCACTTTTCATTCATCACAACTCCTGGAATATTTTTACGGCTTGCCGAAATTTTGGGGATGTCATGCATCTCGAGCTCCCTTGACGAATTGGAACTTTCAGTCACGCGTCACACCCCTTGACGAATTGATTTTAATAGGACACTATATAGGCTCAAGATGAAATGGCCGGGCAGATTACGGCCGCCTCCGCCCGCGGTCATACCCGGGGCAGATGTCTTTGTCACGTGTTTCAGTAGGATCGCCCAAATCATTTCAGAACATCAAAGACAAATGGTTCCCAGAGATGCACCACCACTGTCCAGGCGTTCCGTGTGTTATGGTCGCAACGCAAATCGATCTGAGATCCGACAAGAAAGCGCTAGACAAGATGGCAGCACTTGGGCAGCTGCCGGTCCCGACCGACCAGAGCTTGAGGATGGCACGGGAGTTGGGAGCTGCCAAATATCTGGAGAGTTCGGCCAAGACTCAGCAAGGAGTCAAGGACGTTTTTGGTCAAGTATCCACGTCTTCTACTGCTTTCAGCGAGTGTTGGCCTTTATGAACAAGGTATCGCCGCTGCAGTGGTGGCCATAAGGGACGAACAGAGTAGAAGGAGGTGTGTTGTTCTCTAGAGGAACCGTCCCATGCATTATTTCGTCCTTGGTCTTTGTGCCTGAATCTAGCCAGATTTTGACCTTCCGTGTTACAGTGGGTCTTTTATGCTCAGTTCTCGATTTTAGATGGATTTTTACTTCCGATCTTCACCACTCCACCGTTCTAGGCTCCAAGGATCGAAACCTGCCTCCATCGTTGTGTTGGGACCGAGTAAGAGACTGTCCAGGTCATGGCATATTTCGTTTCATCACCGGTTCTCCTGAGTAGCCTCATCTCCGACTGCTCGCCATTGTGGACATTAGAAGTGCAACAAATGAGTCGCGATCCTGTTATCAATCAGCTTGCGCTCGGGCTGCGGAACGGTGCCCCGAAGCTGACTATGCCAACTTAGAAAAACCTCTGCAGAGCTGGCTGCAATGACGCGCATGAATGGCAACAGGAGTCGGGTAAATGGAAGCGTGTCTAGTGGGGAACGGTGAGCCCATTTTTTCCTTTCACCAACTTTCTGTTCTTGAAAGGTTTCACTTATAAAATCTCATGCAAGGTTCTTTGACGTTCCTGTCAAATAAGAAATATGGGTACATGCGCAACCCATTCTCAGAAGTATCTTCGAGGACCGAGGTAGACGATTTTCCACACGGATTACAAATCTTCCCCGGACATGGCGGTTCTAATAGTTGGCTTAATCATCCAGCTACTTACCAAGCAAGATGCCTTAAATTTAGCTTGCCGTGCTTGCGCACCCCCTGGCGGAACACGATCTCTGTGTCCTCCCTCAGCCTGCCGAGCCGCTCAAGAGCCGCGTAGCCAATTCCTCGGACTTCCGTCGACGCAAGGATCCTTGCCAGACGGAAACCTGGGCGATGAATCAGCGCATGCAACAGCCTGAAGGGGTTTCCTTCTTCTCACCGCAGCACATATATAAATAGGAATGCAGAAGACGAAAACCAAACGAAAATGACCTTCCCCTCCGCATTCGACGCTTACGTTCCCAGCAACGGTCCGGATTTCCTGGCCATATCCAATTTCACACCAGCCTATGTCCCCTTCACAACTCTGCAGGCCGTTAGGGTCAGCCCCGCCGCGGATTCCTTCGCATATGCCAAGAGGCTCGTATCTCCTGCCATATTCGCACACGTCGTACGGTGCTTCTACTTTGCGCTCGCGCTCTTGTACACTGGCTTCCCTTCTGGAACGCCTGGAGTAGCCCAAATTGGGTTTGAAGAGCTGTCCTTGCGGCTCTACCATACCGCCCTTCTCCATGACTTGGGCTGGTCGAACAACACAGAGGTCGTCACCCACCCGGCACACGCGATGACCTTCGAGCTGCACGGCGCCTCATGGCATATGAGCACCTGCATATCGCCGCCCCTACTCTCGACCCGTTTCAAGTCGGTGACATCGTGGAGAGCATCGTTCTCCACACCTCGCAGTGGCCGTCCGGCAACTCGTCTGCAAACCAGATCCTCATGTTCCTGAGCGCGGTGTTTGACGTCGGGGGGTAATGAACTTTGTCTTCATTCCCTTGTACCACCCAGCTAATATTAGTTGTTCCGGTACAACGGAACCGGTCTCGTCGGGCTTGACTTCAGCGGCCTCTGGCACCCACAGACTGTCGCGGAGATTGAGCACGCTTACCCACTGCCAATTTCTACAACGACGCTCTCGCATATTCGACACGGAATTTGTGCAAAAGCCCAACTGTCTGAACTCGCATTTTCCTGGAGGTGTACGTCTGCTTTATCGGCTTAAATTTTCATATTCAGGACTAACCACCACTGCAGCTCGATGGCCTTGTCAAGGATTTGCGTGTCGGACCGATCGTGCCTGTGAATTCCACTAGCGCCTACCGTGGCGTCTAAGACCCTCACTTGCATTAGTTATTTACGCAAAGCAATCTTTAACCTTGTTTTCCACCAACAAATCAGTACTCGAAATGTAGGTATGCATTATATTACATGGTATGGCTCGTCTACCTTTCTCAACTTAACTTCCATCTCACAATATATTTGGCCTATACATTTTGCTACTAAAATTGTCGTGAAATTTTCAGCGTTTCGTTGCATCCTGCCAAATGCTTTTTAGGAAAGGCGAGGCTTTGCAACGGAGGAATACATATGGGTTTCTTCTCAATATGTTGAACGGTTCAACCTATTGAGAAGAAACTTGAACCTGCTGAAGCCGAGCGATGCCGAAGTCCCACCAAACTGAACTGTGACTGATGCGCACTGCTACAGTTATGACCCTTCTTGCTCGGCGCCCACCACGTCAGCGCGACATTCTGCTATGGCGATGACCTACAGCGGACTTATGCGAAGCGACACAGTCCATGCGGAACTCGACTGCGGTTAGAATGATACCACGAGGCACTTCGAACTTGTGACAGGGACCTGGGACGCAGGTCGCGACTCATTTGCCGCTGAGGTCTCACCTCAAACTCGGCATCCGGATACAAAAACAAGACATGCCTTCACTTCGCTTCGGCGCCGGTGCGGCGGCATATCAAATTACAACCAGCTACCGTCGTTTACAAATCACCGAAGGACAAATGTTTTAAAGGTATCCTGCAGTCAACCAAGACAGATCGAGCGCGCGCGTGTCCCGTGCTTGTCAACCATAACAAACGATGACTCACTTTGTTCGAGGTAAAAAACCGACCTACATCTTGGCAGAAATCAAGTACAGCGAGGGCGTATTCACAAAATGACGTAAGGTATGTACGTAGACATGTATTTGTCTGATATATCAGGTCACAGTCGAATGCGAGAACTAATCCCTTTCATCCACGAATTCAGGCCACACAACAGACTGCCAATTAAATTAGCGAGGAATGTGGAATAATTGCTGAAGAAATCGACACCCATCTGCAGTGTAAATGAACAGCGGCCAGGAAACAACACAATGAAAACTGAATGGGAAGTGAAAGAACTCGAAACATGAGAAACCTACAACTCACCAGAGAGTAGCTTGATTTGAGCGTCAGTAATTATAATGCTACGGATTCATTCTTATGGTAGCATCGAGCGCGAGCGCATATGGAGCTACAGGCAAACCGGCCTCCCCGGGGGTTCAAAATCAACAATGAAGTGTGGCATGAGTATAGTAGGCATGCCGTGGTGCGTGAACGCGTGAAGACTGCGAGAATGTTTAGTATCCGTGTAGCAGAATAAAGCATATGAGGGAACCCACCGACAATGCATCCCGTTCGTCGTTGCAGTGCATGCTGGATGGTGGGAGTTGAATTAATCCTCGAGTCAATGCCGACCTGTTAAGCCTTGCAAGGCTTGGTTAGTGGTGCTGCATGAAAATACATATTTGATAAGGAAACCGCCACCGCCCAGTACCTCGGTCGCGGTGGCGTGGATACTAATCTTAAAGTAAGAATCTCACTTTTCGGGCGAATTCATTGGGAATGCCAGAACTCGAGAAGCGAACTCGAATATCGCTGAGAAGTCGGTGTGAAAGTAGGGTAGGATAGCAAGAGTATAGACCTCCCTTCAGTAGGATCTAGCGAATGAAGACTTGAGAAACGACGTCCCCTAAATTATTCCGGGCACCGATCATGAGCTCGTTGCAAATCATCCTAGGTAATATCGGCCCGCTTTCATGCGAGCTCATTGCAACAATTGGCTTCTCCACAATACTTGGCGAAAACTTTTGGTTTTGACCTCAAATCATAGGTTACGATCCCCCTCCCAACTTCCATTGGACACCCTGGCACTTTTACTTTTTCCCGCCATCGCGCAAAGTCCCGGTGGTTTTTTCAAAGCGGCCTGAAATCAACCAATGATTTCTGCATCATCTCGTGAAAAAAACTGTTTGCCCGTCGGTCCTACCTGGTGCACTAGGTCAAGCACCTTATTATTGACTGAGATACAGGGTGAAATTCACTCGGGGCCTAAAAACCATGTTTTCCACGGCCCGTCACTCCACCGCGACCTCCTGTAGGCCTAAATATATATAGTAACTATCTTACCCGAGAACTCACAATGTACACTTTTCACGTCCCATGTCATCAGTGTTAAGGCCGGAACATTATGATTAAATATGGTCTCTGGCCATAATGTACTGTAATCATAATATAATCTTAAGGTTTTGGCCCGTATCTAATCGTAAGCACGTCTCCGCGCTGTCTCTGCGTCTTGCGCACTCAACTTCACCCAGGATAACTCAGAAAAATATTGTAATGTGTGTATTAGTTCTAGAACCAAGTCCCATTATTTTTCAACCTGCAACTCGTTTTTGCAATGTGTATTTCGGAGTTTCCTCCTGATTTGGAAGGAGATGCCATGTGTTTTGATTTATGGGTCCGCAACGAGATCGCCCTGTCATCTAGTGATGCCTTCCGCATGCACGGGGCGCCCAGAGAGGCGTGGAGATTGCGGCGAGACGAGACCTACCGATGTCCACAGACTTTGGGGTGGCTCGGCATGGTGTGCCGACGTCAAAGTCTGCAGACCTCTGCGGACGGGAGTCGCACATCGCTCGTGCAGACGACCCCCCTGAACGCAGTGAGTTCGCGGCAGACTTCATTCTCGGATTTTTCCGGGTGGTTCAAATTCTCAACAACGATAACTCCAGCCTACTAGTCGAGCAGAATTTCGAAATCTTAAGGACTAGGCCTACCTGGTTTGTCGTGAGTGTCATCATAATTAGTATTGTTCTCGTAAGTTTCCCATGATTTGCCGTACCACTCCCCTAAGCCCACAGCAACCATTCTTCTCCGGCGTAAAGCTATTCCCATCCACCGCGAATATGTTCTTCACCGTTCTGGTTTCTCATCCTCATCCTCCCCATCGTCTTCATCGTCCGAACGCACGTCCTCCGCTTTGGAGGTGAGCACCAACCTGACAATCTCGATGAGCAACCACAATCCAAAAACTAGGGAAACAAACTGCGCGCACTTGACCACGATCCGCAAGATCAAATAGTACCAGAACAGGTTGAGCATCTGCAACAGGATAAGCGCGCCGATCGCGCCGTAGTGGACGAAGGGCGGGATGGTTGTGCCGGATCTGTAATTGAACCATCGTTTAGTTAGTCACATTTGTATAGAGACAGAGATGGGGCGACCGGAAGGCGGAGAAATACGCACGGCAGGTACTTATCGACCTCAAACGCAGCGCTCCAGATCATTCTGAGTTTGAGGTAATGTCGGAAATATCTGTCGCTGATGTGAGGACTGGCTTGTATGAACAGGGGAGCGTGCGCACGTCCATGACACGAAAAAAGCCGCAAGGACGAAATTATTTATGGTATTCCACTGGATGTAGTTGAGGAGTTTCGAGAGCTGGATGTCAAATATATGTTAGCAGGCGAAAAGGAAGGGAAACTCCACCACAGCCAAAAACATGTCCGGGATATCCATGCTCATATAGACCGCGCTCCCAATGAGAGTGAGATTCGTCATGTAACTGACACTGGGAGGAGGGGAGGGTTGGTATGGTTAGGTAAAGATCGGACAAAAGGTCGAGGACACGCACATGACGAGAAACAGAGTAACGACATGGTGCGCAACAAGCTCTGCATAGTCCTTCCGCGGTTTCTCAAGTCTCAAGGCAAGCACAAGGAACTGCTGAACCCAGTAGGCTGTTTGCAGCAAGTAGTACCGTTTCAGCTCTGGAAGCATATCGGTATATGGGTGATCTGCGGATGTCAACATCGACGAATTAGCAAAGTTTGCTCAGAAAAATGTGAAAAGACGGAAAGACACACCAATCCAGAAATACTCTGTTCGGTACCACCACGTCGGCAGCTGGGACATTATGCGCTGCATTCTCTCGCTTAGATGCTATATTTTTTTGGAAAAGGTATCGTTGACGTACCATACCCCACGCGCCGAACACAAAGAAATACAGAAATGCATACCCCTGCTCACCGAAGCGCTCTAGTTTCGCCGTGCGGGTCAACCCGAAGTAGCGCCCGACGCGGGGGGCAAGCATGACAGCGATCAGCTGCCGAATAAGCGAGAATACGACGACGTGGTACGCGACGAAGGCAACGTCGCCATTGCCCCGCGCGTATCGGGGCTCGGGCCCAAGGACGCGGTGCGAGAGGAGGATGCATGCCACGAAGGGGTTCTCTAGGGGCGTTTCGATTTCGAGGGCTTTGAAAACGTGGGGTAAAACGAACTCCCAGCTGAGGAAGAGGATAGCGGGGATAACAATAATGAGGAGAGATTGCGCTGCAGAGGATGAGCATGAGGATCCGGTGCCAGAGGTGGTTGTGGATGGGATGCAATTACGCACCGGGCTCGACCGCCCACCGCAGCAGCAATGGTGAGACACGCGGCTTTCGCACCCCCCTCGGGAAGCCGATGCCGATGGGGGATTGTGCGCCCAGCGGGCTGCGTCAAGATGAGGATATAACGAGGAGGACAGTGCACGGCACAGACGACTGGAGTTCCACCGAGTCGAAGAAATGGTGTGTGGGTCTTGTCGCGTCCCTGCAACGGTCGTAAATCATCAACCTCGACTGCCGATTTATCGATAATCAAGGTGGTCCCGCGAGACTTACATGGGTCTAGAATAGTATAGATCGGCGGGCCTGTCCCTTCTGTGGGTGGAATCCATGTTGGATGACGAGGATGCGTGCGTGCTGCACACGAGTGGGAGTCAGAGAGAAAAGTGATCGGCGGCTCGATTACTCCGTTTAGTCGGGAAGTATATGTCATTCTCCGAATCTCCGTGTACTTTCCGATGTCGTGCGAGTTCGGTTACCTCACTCATCCCGTAAATCCCCGCACATGCCCGAGCGGTGTGGTATCGGTCTCGACCGGCCTCGACATCGAATGCAAAGTGCTTTGCGGGGTTCAACATGAAATTTATATATTGAGAAATCATTCGATTCCAAAGGCTTGGCAGATCAGAGATCACCGCTCAAAAAACACACCATCCATTCCGGAAGTCACAATAGTAATTGATCGCCGTCAGAAAAAAACGTACGACACAAGAGCAGAAAAAATGTTGCAAGACACGACTGAAAACACGGGTGAGGATAAGTTGAACGAACAAATACCCAACAACCTCAAAAACGGTTCCACCAGTCCAGCACAAACCTCTCAACCACAACCTTTTCCATTACATAACACATGCAATGCAGGCATTCTGCACTGAAAAAGTCCAGCAGTGCCCCAAAGTTAGTAAAACACTCTTCTCGGACGTGTAGCGGCCCGTATTCAAGCCTCCATCGAAGCCTTGGGATGACACGGCGAAACGTTTCTAGCGTTTTCAAGGAGGTCGGGTAGAGCTTGTGTTCTCGGTAGCGCTCTACACCCGATACAGACACAATTATCTCTAGCAATTATCGGCCCACTTTCGTGCGAGGTCATTGGAAAAATCGATTTCTGAATCAATACTTGGCGGAAAAATCTGATTTTACCCTCAAATTGATGGTAACGATCCTCCTTCCAACTTCCATTGGACGCCCTGAGTACTTTTACTTTTGCTTCCCATCGCGCAAAGTCCTGCCCTGGAGGGTGTTTTTTTTTTTCAAGGCGGGCTGAAATCAACCCGGTTTTTTTGGATCATCCTGTGAAAAAAACTGTCTGCCCGTCGGTCCTACCTGGTGCATATGGGGGCATATGATAGATATAATTCATGAACACCTCCCCAAATTATAGGTCAAGCACCAGATTATTGAATGAGATCCAGGGTGAAATTCATTGGGGTGTTAAAAACATGGTTTTCCACCGCCTTTGGCGTCATAGTGATCTCCCGTGGACCCAGATATATGTACGAGATAGATAGGCAATGTTCTCTGCATCCTACCATTAGCCCCATATTTTTTTGGGATTTTTACACCAACAAACGCGCGAGATCGATACCAGAATACTGCGGCGTCCACACGTGACTGTGCGCCGACCGTGTTTTCTCACGCTCCGCCCGCCGACCGCCATCAAATGGCGCGCCACTCGCAACCCGGGCCACCACAATCTAATCTTGTAATCAAGGCGCGCCTTGATATACCACAGCCTCTCCCTAAACAAGAACCCTCCCCTCGGACCGCCTGCTTCCCACTGAACCCGCCCGCCTGCCAGCATCTCTTTCACAAATGGCGCCAGCACAGCATCATTTCTCACGCACAGGCGCCCGCCTTCCGTCGCGCTCCCTCAATCCAAACTGCCCGCCAGCGCGCTCCCTTTCACAACCGGCGCCAAGCTCGGCGCCGCCCCGGTTCCTTTTTTTAAATCCACCCGGCAATCGCTCTGTGGAAGTACTTGCCCCCGCCCGATCCACACTCGTTCCCGCCCTGCTCCCGGCCGCTCCGCCCGTGCCGCGCTCGTGCCGCTTACCCATCGCGGCCATCAACGCCGTCACGTCTCTCTCTCATACCACCATCTTGCCGCTTCCTCAATCCTCGATCCGCCATGCCCACCCTCTCCTCAGCCCAAACCACTACCGACTCCTTGCCGACACTACTTTACATGTAACTCGCTCTCAATCCTCTGGTGCTCTCGCTATTCTATATTCTCCTACGGTGGCGTTGATACCTACCTACTGGTTGTCCAACCATTCCACGCCTTGCTACGATGCATACCCTTGCCCTAGGCACGCTTCCATTCCCGACTCACTCGGCCTCTCTCTTGTCCGATCGGTCTGCGTGTGTGGGATCATGTGATTCCGATGCGTGGCCGTTCTTCCCACCTGCAGTTCCGCACCCCTTACTGCCTTCATTCTTCTTCCGACCTCTTTACATCACTTCCGTCTACGCCCCCAGATTACCGCGTTCAAGACATTGCATGGTTGTGCTAGTCAACTCCCACTCCATATCACACCCGCGCGCTCGACGACGCGCACCACACCCTACTCCCACTTTCGCAACCCCGCGCTCGCGCTTCACGCCGCTCACGGTCATCAATAGTGTTCTCCACCCGCAGGTCTCCCAACTCGTCGACTGTCTTCCAGATGTTCCTTCCCTTCCATCATCCCTCCCTCCCCGAGTGTCCGATGACAGCTAAGGACGACCATGCCGTGCCATTTGGGGTGGTCCGGTCGCTTTGGCTCTCTGAGCATTCGGAGGAGCGGCCGATGAACGTATCCCTCAATTCACCGTATCTATGCACCATCCACCTTCCCTGTGTGTTGATCTCTTGTCCTTCTCGTTCCCTATCCCCGCCCTCCTCCATCGTTGGCAACACGATTTTACGTCTCCCTCATCCCCATCCTCATACCTTCGATGCCCGTTAACGCATCGGAGCCGCTGTTCGTATCTCTCCGCATGCTCATTGTAACTTCCCACTGTATGCGTGCTCTTTTTTTTTCGTCATGCTGAATTGCTGTCTGATGTACAACGGGCAGCCTCTTCACATACATAAGTCTCCCCGCATTGTTTCCGTCTCAAGTTCGTTAAATCTTTTCATCTAAGCTCTGCTGTAGCATGAATTCGGGGTTGCCGCAGCACCATATTAATAGACGACGGCACTGTACACTAACATTTAGATTCCACAAAGCCATTCGCACGCAGGAGCAAACGGCGGTGACGCATATTATCCCCCGGGACTTCCCTGACGACGCCCCGGTCCAATCCTTCTCCCCCAGCACGTCCGCGCTGGCACATTCATCGAACAACCCATCGAGTGACGTTTTCAAGGTGCGTATAGTCCATTCGTTCTTTCCCCAGGGTTTCCTCGAATTTCATGATACCACCGATATATGTCTCCTTTGTTTGCTCGCGTTCCCGACATAACCCCCTGGACATCAGGTAATTATATATTGGTTCTATTTTATTTGACGCCGATATTCAGATGCCCCGCCCTTGACCCGCCCGATTCGAGGTGCGTAACTTTCTGGTTCTTTCACCAGCCCCACGACAAATTGGTTCCTCTCATCTTGGGCGCATTTACCTACATCCACATCGCTCCCTCCAAGTCTTCTGTAATCTTTCAATCCCCTGGCTCTTACATATTCTTCGACCCCCACATAACGTGCCGAGTGCACTACCGGTACCAAGAAACTGCTCCTTAATGTATTCTGACTGCTCCGTGACCGTGTACTCCGGGTAGCAAAGGTTGATCACGGTGTTCCATTCCACATATCCCGGTCACCTTGTCTCTCTGTAGCCCACCAGTCGATATATCCTACTCCTGCGTACTGTTCCTCTCGCCATCCCTTCGGATTCTTTCATGTCCTCGCAGCTCACGAGTCCGCGCCAAACTGGTTACTTCGGTTAAATCCGTGTAAGTTCGTCATTTTGATGGCATTCAATGAATGTTCGTGAGTCCAACGAAATTTCAGTCAAAGCTCGTCACTTCTCGCTAGCCCATCGAAATTTCGTCACTTGATGTACTTTGAACTCCTCCGCGAACTAGGGGGAGTTGGATAAAAATTTATATTTTCAAGGGATTATATGCAATTGTACACTGAAATACATGTAGGTGCAACAATATGTGAGGGAGGTGAGTACATAATTATAATTACTTAGCGCGGATGCTACGGAGGCCGTTGATCAGCGATGGTGCTGAGGTGCAACCACTCCTATGTGGTAGGTAGGTCGGCAGGTATAATTACACGGCACGGTCCGAATCACGACTAGTCTCAGGAATTCCCGGCATACAGAGTAGCAGACGGCTCCCAGACGCACGTTGTTGCCAAGTCGCCGGCACGACGGAGTCTCCAGCCGCGACGGTTCAATGCGATGCGCAAAAGGAATTGATTCAAGCGCGACAATGGTGCCCGCGATGTCCACATGTCCTATTCCAGCCCTATGCACCTCGCGCCGCGTTTGTCTAGGCCCGTGCATCACGAAAGCCATGGAGAAGTGGCCTTACCATGCTGAATAAAAACCGCCCGTCCTAGTGCTGCATGATTCCGGGTGAGGAAAACATTGAGACTGCCATTGTCACGGTACGAGTTTTGTGTATGCAGTACAGAAAGAAGTGGCATACACCCACCACCGATGAAAGCTCTGTCTTCGATGTCGGTGCACATTGCCGGTAATCTTGCGAATTCCTTGCGCAGGCGCGATGGTCGTGGTGGTGCCACGTGAAGTTCAACATCGGATGAACTGTGAGTGACTGTGAGCTCACGAACTTTCATTAAAATTCACTCACCTCACGAGCTTTCACAGAAAATCATGGGAAGTAACGAACTTTTCCTAAATGCGATCAAAGTTACGAGGTTTCGTGAAAATAAGCGAAGTAACGAAGTGACGAGGATGGCTACTACCCTAGCTCACCTCGCTTCCCAGTCCAACGGTCTGTTGTGTTAGCACTCCCATTGAAACTCGGATGACGCTGCTCGTATCTTTTACAAAAAACAATCTGATTGGGCTGTCTCTCGTCAACGGTCGCACCCCCGAAGATTGATCTTCACCCTTAATAGCATGGGAATCCCACATACCAATAACACCTAACTTATTGAGCGTAAATAATACATAGGATTAATCGATGATTTGTACCATCAGGATTATCACTGTTACGAGGGACTCTCCACCAGATGCGCCTCACGGGATTAATTCCAAGAACATCCCAGACACCGTCTCAGAAAGAATAATTCGTTGACTGTGACTACCCACAAGGAAATTACGTCGTTCTGTTCAGGATTATGGAGCAGATTGGAGGATTATTATCAGGATTATTAGAACACCATGGGAATAGGATTATCACACCATAGGGGATTATCTTCAAGGATAATTGTGTGATTGGGGATTACCCGTTAGGATGGGTTAACTAACGAGGCATTCAGGATTATTGAGCGTCCGGCCATCGCGGCTCTTGAAAAGGTCAGTAAAACTTGAGGTGGCACAATCACACGCCAAGAAGACTTCACGCTGGAAGGATGTGTTCGCCCTTTGCAATGCTGGCAGCTGTTGACAGTGCTGGCGGGACGGCCGAGACGTACGAATTGCAGGAGTGGTGCCACTGCGAATTTTCAATGTGTCAGTCTGGATTCGCTCAAGTTAGTCAATGCCATGAACCTCATCGATGTCGACGCAACCTGAAAGAGAACACAGGTCAAGTAGCTCAAAATGAGACCACAGAGGATAAGAAGGTTGAGTTGTCGAAGTTCATGAAGGTGCGAAGACAAAAGTGATGAACATGTGATATTCTCTTTATGCCACTTTTGATGCTAACCCCGAGCCGTACGAACCAAATAGGACCATCACGTTCCTTGTTTCTTGCCACCATGTCCCGACGTCACCTTCGCCATCTGTAACCGGCTTGTTGGGGCTGTTGCTGAATATTTGCTGTTGAAACGGGCACCATTTTCCAGCAGACCAATCAAAGCATGGGTGGCATTGGGGAAAATCATCGTGTTGTCCCTGCATTCATGAATGTCGCTAATTAATCCTCTGAGCTTAATGGATTCTTAGTATCTTTTCAACTTACCCCTCTGGGCACAGGATCCTTCAGTCATCACACGATTCAATTCAATTCGCGAATGAAGTGTCCTGGAGTAAGCCCTCCTGCAAATAATCTCATGGAATTCTGAAATAATCCCCTGCATAATGTCCTGACTCGGGACCCTACTCCCCAGCTGATATCCGATAATCTTGCTGAGAGGGTCATCTCGTGAGCAATCCCAGATTAATCCTCGCGGGTCCCTGGCTTCATAATCATGGCCACAAAAATCCTGTGGAGCGTTCTGCGACTGGTAAATGCTCCAATAATCTCATAGTATCCCGATGATCCCGTCGAAGGTAACACTACGGATAATCCGGATTCTGAGTTGCCGTGGCAATGATTGAATAATCTTAGCTCTAGTGCTGGAGACAATCCTAGATTAATCCTCTGTATTCTTTCAACTGAAAAACATAGGTGTTATTAGTGCTGAGGATTGTTGTGTTATTAGTGTGGATTAATCGCCATCACTGATATCACTGCTCTCGTAGCGTCCGTCGTGTGCACGCTCTCGTCGTTGGCTGACCTGCCACTATCCCATCTAAAGCTCCACTCGACACTTCCCCAAGCATTGAACTTTGTAAAGTATCAAACTTTTGATATTCCTTGGAGGTTTCAGCGCGCTCATGTCTTTCCTTTGATTGTACTCACAGGTGGCTCTTCCTTCTGTCTTTTCTTCGTCATTAGCCATCAGTTTGCGCAACGCCAAACAGCCATCAGATGGCTCGAATGGCTGCATCGCAAACAAGCTAATGTGAAGTCGTCCGTGGGCTTGTGATTTCGGAGGGAAAACGCCTCCGAGTTGGCGAATCTAATTTTCGTTCATGTCAGCGACTACTCTAATGGAAGTAAAAACCGGAACACAAAACCAACCTCTCGGCATGCAGAAGATCCACAGACGATAGAATGAAAACATGGCTGCATTGGCAATTCACGGTGCCCGTGATGGCCATGTTCTTGAATTGCTTTTTGTTCTGCTTGTTCACAACCTTCAGATAATTGCACATTGCGTTCTATCATATTGTGAGACTCAAACATATAGCTTCAGAAGATGTATACCTCGGTTTGTTCATCAGTATCTGGATTTGTTAAACCACAATTAATCCTGTGTTCAAGGTTGCCCTCGCCGTGTTCCATTCTGCTAAATGTTGTGCCCTTGGCCAAATTTTCCAGCCATTAAAATTCAGCTAGTTTATAGAGGCGCAATCACCAGCGCCATGAATAAGTCCGTTCTCTGAATTCGTTCAAACCCGTTGATGTACCTTTCAATGTAGGGTCTTCCGAGAATTGGCAGGTGTACGTTGTTTGACAATGATTGCTTCTCCGTGATAGCGAGTGTTGAGTTCTCGTTGGACCATTCGCTGATTCAACGGTGTTCAAACGGATGGAACTCAGCCTCCACCTCCAGTCGCTGCTCCGTCGTCTTGGTGAATACCAACTTTTTGTGAAATCATTCCCTGATTCAACCGTGTTCTAGGGAGCTTAGACTCCGCATTGTTTGGTTTAGTAACCTCTTCCCGGTGGTGGTGAGTGTTGACTTTGTTTTGGGATCATTCGCTTATTCAACCGTGTTCAAACAGAGCTCAGACTCCACCTTATTTGATTAAATACTCGTCTCCACGTGGTAGTGAGTGTCTGGTGTGTCGAATTCTTTTCGACTTATTCACGGATTCAACCATGTTCAAACAGAGGCAGTTTTAGGTTGTGATTGCGCAGAAACAGTGATAATTACGCACCAGCATTGTCACTGGAGATTGCTTGGAATTTATCCTAGCACAGTTGTAGCACAGTACTGTGGACAGCAAGCTGTTTAATCCAACCAGTGCGTGGGCTGATTATGTGTTCAGACGGCCCCCGCCCGAGCAAACCCCACACGGTTACTGAATTCATAAAAATAACTGAGTGAAACGGAATATGCAGTGGCTTGCCCTCAAATATCTCGATTGGCCCCACAAAGCGGGGCCGCGCACATTACTGGTACTACTTCCTTCAATTCGTAGGCTTCTACAGGTTGACAGATTCACACGATTGAAGGATCCTACTCGATTACCAAGATGCATAAATCAGATGGGATTTGACCGGCCCCCCAATGTCCGCCGTGTGATCGACCGGGCTATCTACCGAAAAACATGGTCCTGCTAGACAGAGCCAGCGGGGTACACAAAGGTTCGAGTAGAATAGGAAGAGGAAAGTTCTCAGATGGCATTGCACGGTTGATCGCCGGCGGCGGCGGCGGCGGCGGAATCCCGAATCGCGACGTCGACCACAGGAGCTAGGCTCGAACCAGCCTGTCTCTGAAAACAAATGGATCGATAGACAAGCGTGCAGCAACATCGTCGGTGACAGCGGGAGCGTCAGCAAACACTCATTATTAGATCGAGGGTGCGGCTTGCATCGCGGACCGCTTCGGGCGTCGAGACAAAACCAACGCAGGGGCACGCCGGTGTCGTCGAGGGATGAGGGCGTGGGTCGCCAAGCACCGGCATCTCGCCCAAAATAAAAATAAAAATAATCTTGGATATTATGGTCTGACTAGGGAGCCTACGATGACCCTGTAAACATTGAATCCTGGTTTCAATAATGTAATAAACATGAGATGCGCACGAGTAGCAGCAGCGCCCGTTGGTAAATTCAAATCTTGCGCCCGGTCACCCTTAGGTGGTGTGTGCGGTGGAGTGCGCGGTGGTTGAGGTACCTTATCTTGCCTCGCTTTTCCAGCGCCTGTGGGCCCCGGTAAGCATCGAATTTCATGCAGAATACATGCGTACCAGCCCTATTGACATCCACTAACGAAATTTCTTTTTCGTTCGAGGAGTCGAAGTGCAAATCTTCCGCGGGTTTCAGCGGGCTGTAGCGAGAATTATGAAACCTTACCGCCTTGGACGTCGATAGAAATTTTTCCCCCGTAAGTCTGGGACAGACTGATTCGAGGCCCCTCTCCGGTGCCACCTTCACCACCTCGACCCAGTAGCCCCTTTCCACCAGCGCCTCCAATGCCTGTCGAAGGAATCAGCCGCGGCTGGGGTACGGCGCATTCCCAACGCACCTCCGCCGATGAAAACCAGCTGGTAACCGCTCTGCGGAGAAGCGTCCATCCGTGTATCGTTGTTCATTAGGGAAGTCATACTGTAATATATGTATGGACTAAAATTAAAACCAAAACATGTTTCATTACGTTATGTCGCATTTAACGGTAATGCTGCTCGGGGTCTGGACTTTGATGGGACTCAATAAATTTCTGTATGGAGACTTTATCTGTTCAACACTACGCAACTGAACGTACGGAGACCGCCGGCCTGACAGCTCCTAAACCAAACCCAAACGAATTTGACTATTTTCGTTACACAACCTCCTTGTGTTTTCAATCGGGCTACATTTCACTCAACATGTAGTATTACAAGGAGTCTGCCCGAGACGGCATTTTTCAGTGCAAACACTTTTGCGGTATGGGTGCGCTAAGATTTGCCATCAATGGCAGGGTGGTAACGAGGCTACCTGGAATGATAATCGATCGTACCTGACGTGTGTCAAAGATTTATCTTTAGCTACCATCCAACTATATAATGGCGGAGGAAGTACCGCTGCGGAAATCGACTATTAACTCCCTGACCAGGCCAAAATCGTTGTACATCTGCGACAATGGAGCCTGAAAGTAAGACATTGATACCGTCGCCGCTACCCTGTCCTCATTCATGCTAGGCGAAGCACGTACTCCTTGTGCGCTTCTTGAAGGGCAGCCTGTTTATTTGCCTATCCTGACGATAGAGCAATTTTGCGAGAAATACCGCCTCAATCAGGCTATCCGTGACACTCTTCGCCGTGAAGGATACGAAACGGCGGGAGCTCTTGTCGGGGAATCTGATGACACACTGGCGAAATTGGGCCTCAAAATTGGGTACCTTGCCGAGTTGAAGAGGGCTTTGAGGGAGTTCTTAGTCACAGAGCGTCTGGCGTCCAAACCATAGACAGTTCAAGTTCAATATCCAACTCCAGTTGTTTCCAAGTCGTTTCTCAGTAAATATGGATTTTTTTCTGTACTGCAGATTTTCTAAGATCTCTAAGAGCCTACACTGAACCTGTTTTGATTTCGATAAGTGCTTCGTGCGCCACCCATCCGAGGATCAATCAAGTTACAGTCAAGGATAAATCGAAAGACCCGTGGCACTGTACCTCTGGTAGGAAAGGTCCCAAAGCCTGCCCATCATCATTTTGATAACTTGAACTCCCAACAGCCACGGTACGGCTAGAAGAAACAGCCAGTATGTAGATCCAAGGAGAAACATGAATTTGTATTAATCCCATGCTCATAGCACCTTCTCTGGTCCTATGTCAGACGGATATAACCACCCCAGTGTCACCCTTCAAAAAGTATTAAATCCATGTTGATAGCACCTCCAAATTCCTGCCAATTTAGGACGAACATAAACGCCCAATGTCACCCCTTTTCGTCTATCCGTCTTGTAATAACCCATTGCTGAAACGAAGGCAGTATGAACCACTAGGTGCGTTGTAATGCCAATCGGGATCTTCTCTTTGTTCCGTGGTATCGCTAGTTGTGCGTAGATAAGTGTGACAAGACGGGCAGGTATGCAGATTGCCGATCTTCCACATGTTAACCGTAATGGTCGATGCAGCCTAGAGACAGCTGTCGGCGTCTGGGACTCGGCGTAAATTGTCACCAAATTTCTGAAGAAATTCCTTGCCATTTAGCCACCCTGATGGGCGGGCATCCAGAGGCCAGCGAGTAGTCGACAATACAATAAGCAACTTTGCATGCCTCGCCGGACGTTGCATATAGCGCATTACAAACTAGCACTCCGCGGTTGACACTTGCCAGCGCGCAAACTCGGACGAATGGTGGGGCCATTTCAATATTAAATTGTTCATGTTTCAATGCCGCCACTTGTCGGTGGCATGTTGTGCGGCGTTCAAACATCCAGGTGTCCCTAATTATCCTCTATACTTTATTCCATTCGAAGTCATTTTGTGCACGCCATCCGCCCAGGTACAGCGAACATCCGGAAGGAGTGCTTACCTTTCGACCAGCGAGGTACGAGCTTACCGTCGAAGTGTCTGTCTACGAGAGACTAGTGCTTACCGTGATTCTGAACCGATATATCAATTCGATCCCTCCATGGCAAGTTGCTCCATGCGTTATTACACATCTCCGAGCCTCGTACTCGACGGGGACGCCTATGGTGGCTTTGAAGTGGGATTTGGACTTTTGTGCCCACGCAGATGAAGTTGGCGCCGCTGCAGCTCTGATCAATGTGATTGAGGGCAGCATTATGCAGCGTAGCTGCGAAGTGTGAAATTCAAATATATCAGGGAAGTAAAACGCGTACGGGATTTGGCGGAACTGAGAGGTTATCCGTGTCTGAGCAAGCAACCGTCGGCCCATGTTGCGGTATTTTCTCGGCGTGAGGACGGGGATGACGGAGGCCGTGGAACCAGCAGTCCATCGCGGATGTAATGTGCGGGAGGGATAAATTACAAGATGAGGGAAAGAGCCATGCCCACTCATCCGGAGTCAGGTTATCGCTGCGACGTCTAGGATAAAAACAGTACCCACGCAGTCAGCGTGGGAATGGCAAGCATTATAGGACGAGTAACACGCACAGTTGGTGAGGACTATGCCCTGCTCCGCGAGGGACTCGAATACGGGCGTCGAGGCCGTCGTCTGAGCGAGCAACGCAGACGGTCAGCGATTAGAAGAGCTAGAGAAGGCAAATGGACGCACGGCAAAGTCGGTGTTCTCCAGCCAGATCTGGATGATCCGGTTGAACGCCTTGCCCTTGCACGTCGGCTTGTCCTTGTGTGTGTTATTCGAGAAGCTGGTATAGTTGGCCGTCTGCACCAACGGGCCCTGGGACGGCGGTGCGAAGACCTGGGCGGAGGCGGCCGTGACGAGGCGCACGGAGGACGCGACAAATAGAACGGCGGTCAGTCTAGTCATTAGCGGGTATAGGGGCATTCAGCAGCTTTAAATGCTCGATGCATGTGTATTGGGCGAGGTGCCGCGCGTGCGAAAACGTGTGTCAGCTCATTGGTTGCGTCAATTGATCGCCGCCGGCAGCACAGCCTCTGCATGCTAACCTCCTTGGCAGAACATCGCGCTACGGACGATGAACAGACGCTCATTACGAGTACCACGTTGGCAGTCCTGTACTCCCCTTTGTATTTCTCTGGATGGCCTGGTGGACCGTTACGACCACAGTTCTCGGTTCAAGTCCCCAAGTCCTGCGTGCATCTGGGTTGGTGCACAAAAACGACGTGGTGCAGCCGAGTTTCCGTTTTTCTACTTCCTGAATCATCCACGTCCTATTTCTCTTTGGGTTGGCTCCCCGTGATCAGTGTTTTCTGACTCTGTGACGCTGTCGTTTCTGAGGGCTTAAGAAACGAGAGCGGAGTTATTTTTTATCTAGTCTCTCGTACACGTACGCCTCAGAAATACAACCTTATAATTCGTGCGATTTCTCGGCGCCGTGTTTTTTACTATGCAGCATCCATGCGTCTTGCCCACCGTTGCGCCTAACGCCATGATCCCCGCGCTAATTGCCAGTATCCCTATTCATATCCGGCTGGTTCTGCCTTTTCTTCTCCATCTCGCTGATTCTTTGTTCTTTCTTTCCCAGTTTTCCCTTTGTTCGTCGCGGATACCGCATGGCACGACTGCATAAAAATATGCCCGTGGGCATGGGGGAAATGCGTAAGTTTTGTAGGCCCTCCGTTGTTCAAGTGCGGGCGGAGCGGCGATGCGGCGGTGCGGGTGTAGCCCCGATAAGTGGGTATTTTATAATCGATTCTTTCCTTCAAGTGACGCGTCTCCATTCGACACGATATATTGTTCACTCTCTACGACCACGTCGAATTCCTGGTGTAACTGGGTATTTTATATGTCATTCTTTTCTTTGGCACGCAAGCCGGCGTCGATGCTTGGCATGTTGTTCACTCTTTCCGCGACTGTTTCCTGGTCCGCTTAATTTAATACCTTGCTTGCTACTGAATTCTATGTATACAACTGCAGCTATCACCCTCTTTATAAAATTAAGCATTCTGTCTGTCTAAAGCCTTTTTAAACTCCGCTGCTCATCTAACCTTTGCTTCGATCCGACATTACCCCTTTCGACATTCACCCTCTTTATCACCCTCTTTATAAAATCGGGATGCCTGCCGCTGCACCGCACAATCACCATTGTTCTTCAAATAAACTTACAGTTCCCTGCGGATTCCCCGAAGGTTTCCGCAACATCAACTGAACTCATTTCAACGCAGGTTAAACTCAGTTCAACTCAAGTCTCCGTTACAGACCGTTAGACCAAGGTAATAGTTCAAAAATAATCTATCAGGGAGTCAACTGCTAGCGGATGGGCCGCTTCGAAGGTTTCCGCAACATCAACTGAACTCAGTTCAACTAAAGTCTCCATTACAGACCGTTAGACCAAGGTGACAGTTCAAAAATAATCTATCAGGGAGTCAACCACTAGCAGAAGAGGGTCCTGGGCCGCGAAATGTATCTTCTAAAACTAAGGCATCCTCGGGCGCGGTGCGCCAATCCAGTAGATATCAAGGAAGTTAGTGTTACCCCGTCCGTGCTTGCAAGATGCCACTAGCTCCCACACGGTCCGTTCTCGTATCTAGCAGAGAAGTTCTATACATTTGCCGCTCCGTCTTGTGGTACAAAACGGATGGCTGTGTCTGGCATAGCCACCGGTAGCTAGCTATCTGTGTGGTTCATTTGGGCACCCAAATGAACTAGCTATATGCGTAGATTTGGCCAAAACTAACGGGCAGGCACTTTTTGAAGGGATCAAGTTGGGAGGTGCTAGGCCTGTCTCACCAGCCAGCTGTTTGAAACTGCCTGCCAGGATTTTATTCTTCCTGAGGTTTGTGCAAGGAATCTGGTGGGTGGCCATCGATGAAAAATGTGTTTCAGAGGGGTAGAACCCACCTCCAAAATTGGGGTTGATTGGATAACATCTGGCTTCACACACTATATTTTTGCAACGCCCTCCCCTGGCGCAACCTAGATATGACTAGGCCCGAGTTGAGGCACAAGTTGGGGCTTTAATCTTGACTTTGAAACAGAAGCGACTCAGAACACATAAGGAACCTCTTCAAACCAACTTCAAACCACATCATGCTGCTGATCCATCGGAGGAGCCGGCGAGGCCACATCCCCATTCTGTGGACCCTTCTTCGCGGCGGGGTACACCGCGCCGCTATCTGCTGACGATGCGCGGTGCACCTCATGAATGCCTTCCACAGCGCTGCTCCCACTCGTACGACTGGCACCCGGCCAAGGGCTGCTCTCCGAATGTTCGAGACGTGGCGAGAGCTGCAAGCCACCCGAGCTGCGTACGCGATCTTCGCTCGGCTGGTGCGTCGCGCCGTAATAATGTGCCGCAGCGGTCTGCTCTTGCTTCACCACGGACAGTGGACGGATTAGCGGCTGGGGCGCGGGCTCAATGCGGCCGCCCAGTTGTGCACGAGATCGTCGCTCGGTTGGTGCATTGCGCCGACGTAATAATGCGCCCCAACAGCGGATAGAGAATGCATGGGCGTCTGGTGCGTGGGCTCGATGCGACGCCCCAGAATGGGGGAGGGGAAGGCATCGCCGGCGAGGCGTATTGCACGATCGGCGACGGTGGCCCATCCGGGTCAAATTTCTGGGGGTCGCCTTGCGATACGGGGCGGGTAGACGCGAAAGAGGTCGAATCGCGTGATGCCAGAGCACCCCTTATCGAGCGCCTTTTGCACATACACAGCGCGATAACAAGCGCAACGACGACCACCACGCCACCACCACACCCCCGACAATAGGTCCTAGAGGAACCGACGATTTTGATTTTGAACTTGGCGCAGTGGAACTTGGTCCGTCCACCCCGGTGCTCCCTCCAAGCGTCTGACTCGACAGCTGCGCAAACCCAATCGAAAACGGGTTCGGCTGAAACACACTGTACACGTTTTTCTACGGGAGATGACCTCGCATCCCAAAATAAACAAAACAGAGCCCAACGTACCATGAACGCGGACCCAAACACCCAATTCGCCCCCCCGTCCGTGTTGATGATGTTGAGGCCGGGCTGCAGCTCGTAGATCGCGCCGAGGCACTGCGAGCTGCCCTGGGTTACGGTCCCGATGTTCATGTCCTCGGGGTCGATGGGCCACATATGGCCGCCGAAGGAGACGCTGACCTTGATAATCGTGGTGCATGCTGCATTTGCCATCCATCAGCTTGAGAGAGGAAAATTGTAAGTAAAACCGATGGACCAAATTGGAAAAATCCGGGTTGAGAAGCACTCCGGACGGCGCCTGGGACAGCTGCCCAGAGTGCAATGACGTCCGAGGTCGGGCCCGCAATCAGCGTTGTGGTCAGATCGAATGTGGCCAATGCGGACACGCCGGATGTGATTTGCACTGATTTGCCCTGGACGGTTATTTCTGCCACGAGTAACGAGGCGTCTCTCAGTGATTCATCCGCGAAATAAAAGGAACGGAAGGAAATAGTGCACCTGTAACATCGAGCACCCAGTTCGGCCCGTTCGGCGAGCCAGTCGGGGTGAGGAATTCGATATTGCCAGTGTATAGCGACGCGTTCGAACCCCCCAGCGTCAAAGCGCCACCGTTGGCTTCCTCCGCTTGCGCGTTGGCCGTCCCGGCGAAGCGATTGAGCCAGAAGGACATCGTGCCGGAGGTCAGCTGACCATTCGCGAGGAGCGCTTGCAGGAAAGAGGGGCCTTGCGAGGTCAATGTCTCTTGATATGCCATGCCCAGGACGCCGGAAGATGTTCCGGACACGAGGTTGGCCGTCAGTATATTCGCTGCCACTGATTTGATTAAAGCAACACATGATGAGCACCCACGCCGTTGCCAAAAAAGACGCAGCCGCAGAAAGAGGGACTCACAAAATACCTGCTGCGATACGGTATACGGACCGAGTCGGACGGTGTCCTTGACGATCGTCCCTGAAACAAATGAGTTTCCGTAAGGGATTACACCAATATCAAATTGCGTCGAATTTGAAGTCGAGGAGCGGGTGGGGTCATACAGGTCCATCGAGCTCGTGCATCCCAAAGAACACGGCGTCTCCGCCACCCACGAATCCCCCGATCCCAGATCCAGCTCCAGGTTGAGTACTTGGCCCCTGTGGAACGCACATAATTAGTCTCGGGGGAAAGGGATAGCTTGTGTGATGAGTCACGGTGTTCCGATGGAAAGTGTGCAGAAATAAGAGGAGTCGATTAGCTGAAACGAAGGACGTGTTAACTACCGTATGTGGAATATTGGAGGGCGGAGACCCACCTGATCAGTCAATGGTACCGTCGCGACGGTCGCTCGGCGCGCAAGGGGTCCGTTTGGTGAATTCGCCTCCGAGGCGTATCGCGCGCGAGTCCGCTCCGCATCGAGAATACCATCGTCCACAGTCTGGGGTCGACGGCGCCCCAGGGATAATGGGATGTGCAGGGGATCGGCAGCACAGAGAACTGCAGCGAAGCACAACAAGAAGAGAGCTGCGGCAAGCATGTGGGGAATTTCCAAGGGAAGCTCACTGACCGACGGATAGAAGACCGACATAAGTACTGCTTCCCAAGAACGTTGATCAAGTTTTGATGGAGATAGAGTGTCTCTATTTGTGGTTTGGCGCTCATGGTGGTTTCGAGTTGCTGAGTGGTGAGAGGCGAGACATAATACTAGGACCATGAGGACCCGCAGCAGTAGTATTTCTGGGAAGAAGCAAGTCGGTCGTCGTTGAAGTATTGAGGCCGAATGGCGGAAATCAGCGTCAGCGCCTCAGTCAATATCTAAACCTTACAGACGGTTGCATAAATGATTTCAGTCTTGATTTCGCCGACCCGTGTTTGTCCGAGTTTATTTCAGCCAAACTTTGGCCAAATTTGTGACACCGTCACGCTCTCAGCTTGTCTCCTGCATCGTACATTACACAGATAGAGGCTGCCCTGCCGAACAAACTAGCATCCCAAAATCAATCTTTCTTTCCAGCCAGATTTATTGAAGTTTTATGAGATTGCGCTCCATTCTCCCCCACTCGCTATCCTCGCCAAATCCTCGCTACCTTGCTCGCTACCTCCACGATGAAGTTCTGGCAATCTTCGTCGCGTTTTGGCTCTCTCGGGACAATTAAACATGCTTGATAATTTCTACATTGTTCCTTGTGCTCATTTCTACCTGTTCCTGGCATCCTGTCCCTGTTGTCCTCCTGGTTCCCACTTTGCACTGTGATTCTTGTCGTGCTGTCCCGGTTATCACCTTCCAATTGATTCTCTTGCAACTCTTGCAACGCTCCTGCGGTCTTGCTGATTTCTCTTCGGTTTGTAATTTTTCCGCTGTGATCCTGGCCTTTTGTTCCCGATCTTCACTGGTACCTGGGCTGCTGGCCACCGGCAGCAAGGAACTGCGTAAATATATGACTGTTCTGTGGAAGATTCTTTCAATTTACTTTTCATGAGCTTGTGGTTCTGCGAAGCAAGCTCCATATTGATCTGAAACTTTGAGAAATAGCCGGCTCAAAACTCTGCACCCAATTTGTGAGGAACAAGAGACGCTGCTCCGATGTAACTATATTTCTTGACTGCGATCATCACCTGCTGTTCGTGGCGCGGATAAACGGATGGTGCGATTCCGCATTTTAAAAAGGTGTGTCCTCGTCGAATATGTCCAGTACTTCGCCGCTCCCATGCAGCCCTACGTCCATCCTTCTGTTCCAAAGTCGCCCACATCTGCTCCCACTCCACTGGGTGTCAGTACACGAGAGAATCTGCCTCCTCGCCCTGACTATGCGACCTCCCTCGTCGCCCCTCGGATATCTGGCTCAATAGCGCGAATCCGGGATGGATGGGTGAATAGCCCTTACTCATATTTTATATACGGGTTCTGACAATCCCAGATGGCGCTTCGGACCCTCCTATCTTTTTTAACAGTGCGGATGACATTGTGATGACCATGTTCACTTGGAATCCTGCGCACCCGATGTTCAAGGCCATTCCGGCCGGTAATATGGCTCGTCCTCCCGCGTATCCCGCCACCCCCGCACCCAACACTCCAGTTGTTCCGGCCACCGGTATTTCTTAGTTTTTAGGCACTGGCTTCGTTGATTTTGATTGGCTTCGCAGCCGGATACCAAGTTTCTGTCGTTGTTCAATACACCGCTCCGGACACCAGCAAGCCGGGCATTCGTTCCAAGCCCGCGCTCAAATTAATCAAAAACACCAAGCTTGCGATCGTCGACATCAATACCATGGATCGCTGCGCATTCATCAAGTCTATCCTTCAGGTCCACGACTACGGCAACGATTACAGTCCTGGGGTCAATCGCGGACCGCCCTTCAAAATCTCTTGGACTGGATCAAGGTGCGTGCTAAAGTTTTCAGCCATCCTATTGTCGCTGATAATTGGTGTGTCCTGCAGCGGCGGCAAGGGCGGAGCTCCCACGATCGAAACAGATGCGGAGTTCAATGTCGTCGTTGACTCGCTCAAGAAGAAGACTTCGCCCACCGTTGTCGTCGAGATGAATCTGGACGAAATGGATGGATATCGGGTCACGAAGAAGCGCGTGAGCCATTTCCTCCACTATTTGTTCTCTACATTGATAACGCAGTCTCTCTCTTGCTTCATTCTGCTGAATCCTCACCTTTCACCTCTCCACCTTCGTCGCCTTCTCCGATGCCCCAAAAGGCCCTCCCGCAGGACGGTGACGAGAACATTGAATTGTTGTATGGCACCAAGGTATATATACTACCGCGCAACTACATCACTTGAAGTCTGATAACAATTTTTAGGTTCCCCGTGTTGATGACTTCACGCCTCAAGAGCAGCTCCACGGTGCAATGATTATGAAACTCGACACAAAGTGGGCATGTGAGAAGCACCACGGGAGAATGGGGATGTCGGTCATTGTTATGTCGACGCCAGCGGCAACCATATGGCTCTCAACATGAGAAAGAAGAAGATGTGGGCCTCTGCTGTGGTATTTTTCATTCTCTTGACATCCCGATCCCAACTCAGTTATTTTCAGGTCGCTGGAGATGCTACTATCCATGACCCACCAACACTGTAGAGTTTGATGGGATCCGTGACGGTCGTTCTCTCGTCCGCGGGCCGGGGTGGCCCTCGTTCCTATGGAGCCGTCCTTCGGGCGCGGGAGGTGGAGATACTGCTTCCATGGTTCTCGCAGCAGTGCTGCCTCTGCTCCAGAATTTCGCGCCGAAGGCCGGTCTACTCAAGACTCCGCCTCGCAGCACCCTTCCCGTCGCATTTCCTACTACCCCCAGGAAATATGGTCCGCTTTCACCTCTTCCGACAACATCCTCCGAGCTCCATGTCTGTCTGGACGACTTTCTCAAGCTCAAGGGAATTAACCTCCTTGACATTGAGTCGGCTCTAGCTGCGTTGTCCCTCACACCTGACATTATCGCTAACGTCCCCGTTCCGCGCTTGCTCGAAATCACCCAAGCCGCCGAGGGTCATTTGTGGGGTTTCCAAGCTTTTTGTCGTGAATGGTCGGGTCGTTTGGAGGAGAAGAAGCGTCGGCTCGCCCTTGTTTCATCTAACTAACCCCCCTACAATACTTCTACGCTTCCTCCTTCATCCACTGGTATACGTCTTGTGTCGCAATTTTCTTCTAGTATGCCATTACCATTCTCGTAGCCTATTTACTCGCTATTTCTAATGTACTCCTTCGGAACATCTACGAATATCCACAGTTGATGATCCAACCCTCTGCGTCATTTGAGCCGACTGCCATTGCTGCCTGATGAATTAACCAAGGACGTGCTTCGGGCCGCAGCGCTTCTGCTTCATGCCGGCGAAGCCATGCCTTGATAGCAGAGAATGCTTGTTCAATCGGGTTGAAGTCCGGTGAGTAGGGAGGGAGATATATTACTTTCGCACCTGCTCTACGTTCAGAATGAAAGTATCAAGAACATGCGTCCCACGTACTACATTCGATCTCAACAATGCGGCGCACTTCTTCATCATGATGAATTGCGCAGTTATCCAAGACAACAACGCTTCGTGGACCAAGGTACGGGCACAATTTCGGAGCCTGGATACATTGTAGTGGAGGTGTATCATACATGATTTATGTAGGACGTACAAGCTCATTCTCCAAAAAACCTAGAAAGCGCTCCTTGTTCACGGAACCTTCGAAGATGTCGAGGGCGATAATCCCGTCGCATGTCAATGCTGGGAGCATTGAAAATCGTTGACCGCGGATAAATGTTTCGCGCCTGACACAAGCGCGGCCAGGTCCAGCCCATCCGGATGTCCGTTGATGAGTCCGATTGTCGACGCTGGATTCATCAAGCCATACAAAATATTCCATCGGGATGTCTCCATGCACTGCCTGCCACGTAGCCCTCAACATCTCGTTCCGCTCGAGAGCCTCCGCAGTGACGGTCTTGTTCACGAGTGCGATTCGCTTCAGTGCTCGCGACAATGTGGCAAGAGCAACATCGACACCCCGGGTGTCCCACAACATGTCCTGGATCTCATCCAAGTACATAGTTGGCCTGGCATCGAGAAGACCCGTGAGGTAGTTGATATCCCCCATGTCAAGGGCTCGGGTGCGTCCGCGAGTCTGGGAATATGGATTGGTGGTCTGACCAAAGTCGCGATGGAGGCGCAAAATGTTGTAGACTGTGCGCTCCGTGCATCCGGCCAGCTCTGCTATTTCTGCCGCTGTCCTTTGCTGCTCGTAGCGCCACGCAATGACCCGCTCCCGCAGGTCTGAAGTCAAAGGAATACCAGGCATGCGACGGTTGATGAGGTGGGTGTAGAAAGAGAAGATGACAAGCCTTGTACAATCGCCAAGACAATCGATATCGATAAGATGTTTTACAACAAAGCTAGTACAAAATTGTCGAGGTCGCGTGTCGCATAGCTACAAATCGTCGAGGTCGCGTGTCGCATACTACGCGCCGCTGAGAGCGTGATGGGGTCACGGAATTTGGCACGGCTTGGTCGAAAATCACAAGTGCAAACACGGTTTCGAAATCCATCACTGAAATCATTTATGCAAACGCCTGTAACGAAAGACCTTGCGAAAGACAAGCGAAAGGTGACATCTCCGTCTCCCATCGGCAAGCTGGGAGTGCTGCTAAATTACCAGAAGCCGGACAACGAGGACAATGGAGGGCCCGCGACGAAGGTTCGCCGTTGAATGCGTCCGCTGGGAAAGCTATCGGTGGGAGAGCAATGAAAAAGCTTGGCAGAGCTTGGCAGACTGTCACGGCATTGCGGCCATCATCACAGCCACAATTTGGAGGCAAACGGGCCGAACCATGCTTTGAACTTTGAGAAAAAGATCCGGCGTTTTATATCGTACGGCATCGAGTACTCGGGCAGGGGATTTATCGCGAACTTTCAGGTTGTTCACCACAGGTTAACGGAAAATGGAATCACATTATAAGTCATAAGTGTACAAAAGAATAATGAATGCCTTGGTGACCTTGGTCACGGTCCCAGTGTGAAAGTATCCCCAATAATCTTCTCAGCAGTACATAAACCGCTGGAGATCGAACGCCGCAGCGACAGGGCGAAGATTCAAGACGCGAGTTTAGTTTGATGTACATGCCAAGTTTTGCACATACGTTCAAAAAATTACTGGATACGTAGGATCCAGGTCTCAGTTCAGTAATTGTCCGTCCACTTTGATCTTTCCCATTTTTACCACGCCCTCATTGGGCCTTGAACGCACTTCTGCCTTCTCATTGGCCGGTGCCCATCGTGATACTCCGTCCCAATTGTGTGTCATCACTGTTCAAAATCACGGTCTAGACGGCGATCCCCGGAGGGCGATACTATGAGATATCGGTAGCCGATTTGGAACTCTGCGACCTGTGTCACCGGAGGTCACCGGCAGCCGGGTAAAGGACGTGGCGTCACCTGGCTCGCACTGCCTCGCTGGCTTCTAAAGCACCATGTCCTCGCAGCGACCAGGTTACGATCCCGTCGACGAAGCTGCGGCTACAAAGATCTGGGCTGTCTATGTCGCTGAAGCAGAGAAGTACGACAGAGCCCTCGTCGAAAGTTAGAAGAGCAGTATGGAGAGCATGCTGATATTTGGGGAGCTTTTCCACGACCTAACTTGTACCTGACTGACACTGTATAGGCAGGTCTTTTCTCAGCGAGCTTGACCGCATTCCTCATCGAGAGCTACAAGACTCTGAATCTGGATGCCACCGTCAAGCTTTTGACGCAGATTTCGCTGCAGCTTTCTGCATTTTCGAACAGCACCACTATTGGCGTCCCTCCAGCTCCTGCGTTCGCCCCATCTACGCCAGCATTGTTATGCCATACCCTTTGGTTTTTCAGTCTCGGTCTCAGTCCTGGCTGTGCCCTCGTGGCGACTCCTCTCGAACAGTGGACCAGAGATTTTATTCACAGGACTGACATGCGATCTGCCCACCTCATCCGCGCTCGCATCTTCTCATTCCTCTACTACGGCCTGAGGCGTTTTGATTTGCACACGGTTGTGGATATCATTCCCCTCCTCCCTCATGCTGCGCTTCTTCTCTTCCTGGCCGGCCTTGTCGCATTTCTTGTACCTGTCAACATCATCATGGCGGGGATTGCCGCGATCATCCTGGTCATCATCACTGGTGTATCTGTCATTCTTACCCTCCATCCGCCGCTATACCTTGACAGTCCTTATCTCACGCCCCTTTCTGGAGTATTCTGGCGGGTGTTTCAATGATTTCAAAGGAGATCATGTCGGTGCCCCCATGGAATTGTGCAAGTGGTCGAAAATGAGGACGCAGAAGAGGAGACCATCCTCGAAGCTATAACATGCGAGGCTACCCAGCCCTTGGAAACGAAAACCACGCGAGACGGACAAGCACTTATCTGGACCGTTATCTGACGAGTTGGGACTAAGGCTGGATAAAATTATGAGTATATTAGAATATAATCAATTATAATGCCCAAATTATGATGGAATATGGCTCGGGCATAATTTTAAGCCCCGGGATTATGGGTCATTATATTATGTTAGATTATGATTATATTACGATACGGGGGGCATATTTAATCATAATCTTAAGCTTCAGTTGGCGATAATTAATCCATTTTTTGGTGCCAGATGACATATAATTTCCCATACAATGTACATTGATTTCCTGTAATTACCTTCCACAACTGAAGGGAAGATCATTTCCACCCCAGTTTGGCAGTGTTTATCCGGTGATTTGGACGCATTTCTCCACGTTATATTCTCGTTAAATGTGGGAACTTCCTGGGAAGCATGTTGAAGTTGACTGGAACCGTTTTCCTGTAACTCCCACGCATTCTGGCATCAACCTTTGGATTCCAGACGCTATCAATGCGTGCAAGCACGTGCCTCTCGTTAAATCAGCGCACGTCTGTAGGACCCTTGATTATCCTTTGGTAGGTCTGATGCAGAGTTGGACAAAATTTTGGAAATCTCCGGGACCTGACCCAAAGTTTTTTCATCACGAGCCAAAAGAAGCATTTTAGCATCCTCAAAAACCGTGGGAATGTTTTAAGCGCCTTAAAGTTCGGACATTTCGTAGTATCTGACCTATAAGGGATAATCGAGGGTCCTACGTCTGTTGCCTTGTCCGTGTACCAGATACCCATGGTCTCCCAGGCGCCTCTGTTTTGAGGCGGTCCAGATCTCTGAGTACTGGGAAGATCGGTACCGTATTCGTCTGTGATTTTTTGCCTTTGATCGCCACCGGTGTGCTTGGTCCGGCCGGGAACGGGAGGACCCAGAAAGGTAGCCTGCCAGTTATACCGACCATGCTTTCTTGAGCTTGCACTGGGTAATGCACATCATCGACAGAGATAATTCAATAACCTGTATAAGATAGGCGGGTGGACCCCGGGCCGATCTCTTACCACCATCATGCCAACCTGCAAAGAGACGATTGACGACCGCGAGCACTGCTCAGAGGCGCAGCGAACTCAGCAGTAGCACCAGAGACACAGTCCAACCATATTTGACACACACATGGCCAATCTGCCCACTGTCACCGGCGTCACCCCAGATTTGAAAATCCTACACTTTCCTGCGAAGAACGGTCGAGAATTGCCGGCCATCGAAGTACAGAGCTACAGTGGGATTCCCAATACGCTTCTCTGTCTTTCCCCGACGCTGAAAACTCAAATTCCATATTTCGGCTGCGTCTTCGCGCTGTATCGGACGGCGAGCAGCAATGTCTTAGGAACACAGCCACTACCCCTGCCTCTGCCCCCGCCCCTGTCTGGAGCTTGAAATATAGTCCCGGGGGCACAAGCCTAATCTTCGGGCCACCCCTTCGCCTCCGATCCCTACAGATTAGGACGATGCACAAGTTCAACTTTGAAATATTCATCGGCAGCTGATCCAGGTTTGATGTTCGCCAAATGGGCACCCAGTTCGATGTGTGCACGCGGAACATAGTGTCTCCAGTCGGGATCAGGATTCGGTTGCTCCGCACTCAAGACGGGGTATTTGGTCTATGTCTGTCCACAAAAATGTCCTTGCAAGGCACTATGCCATCAAAGCGTCCAAATATGTAAGAGGAAACAGCAATCTCGAGCCTAACCAACATGCCATTCACTCGCTGCCCATGCGAGAATGACTTCGGCTTGACATCCATATGATTGTCACCTCTTCGCCGATGCGAACTTGCTCCCGACACAGCACTGTTAAGGAAAATACTGGGGATGATATATCTCTCATCCTATGTTGGCTACTCGGACAGGTTCGCACCTCATTCCTTGCAGTCCTATTCACGGAAATTTAGCGCAGCCAGGGGTGGTTCTGCTCGCACAAAGCACAAAGCAGTTCCACGGCGCTTACAGTTGGGAAACATTGAGAAGAAAACAATTGCACTGTTCGACTGCACCACAACTTAGTTGGTACATTAAACGCAGTGCAACTCTCCACCTCCCTGTAAATTTCCGAATTCCGGATAGCTGACTTGCCTCCCCGTCTTCTCAGCTCTCTTCGTGAGAGGTCTTTTACCTCAGGTAGATAGGTTTTCACAGTGAAAGAGCCGTTGACGTCTGTAGCATACAATCTGGATGTGTTGTATGTCGGTACAGAACCTGCTTGTTCCTTAGTGGGACCACCGCAGTAATACATCCTTCCTTCCTTCCTTCCTTCCATAGGCCGCATCCATGCGCATCCAGCTTACACAACCACTGATAGCTAAGTGGTTGCACCACCAAAAATTCGATAACAACTCAACAAAGACGAAATAAAAAGGTTCTGTCCTGTAATACACCCAGAAATATAATACCAAAATTTTAGCCCCATCAGAGATGAACTGAAGGACGAGATAGATTTTTAGTGCTATGCTGCACCCAAAAAGCGGTTTGGTGGACACCACAAACCTAGTCTGTTAGTTACCGGGTCAAATAGCCGGCGGCCTGGGTTATTATGTAACCATCACAGATGCATGCACAAACAAGCACTGCACCAGACACGTCTCGTCCCTCATCTTCTCAGATCGCCGGACTCAGCGGGGTAGCATCCAGTTCATGTAAGTTGAACTCTTGAGCCATCACCTTGTACTTTCTGAAAAACTGGATCCCTTCCGAACGAAACAGCCTGAAATTGGAGAAAGATATTGGTTGCACTTTTCAGGCTGGAAACGACTCGCAAATGTACCAGAGGTTCATCCAAGATGTCAAGTTAAGTTTCTTGCACTTTGGAATTGTGTTGAAGTTTGCCAGCGGTTTACAATGCGTCTCAGTCGCGTCGAGGGCACTCACGTGAGCTCGGCTAACACAATCTTACATAATAACGCACCGCCGGCTAATTTACGCGGTAACCAACAGACTTTATCGAGAGAGGTACGAGCTAAAACGATAAAGTGTCTGTCTAGAGAGACTACTGTACTATTTCGACCGTAGATTCAGCCATTGTGACCTGTGACCACTTACATTCACCTTTTGATTGATTCAATTTCCTTTTTGGGCGATTTTTCGGCATTTCCCGGTGAATTTTAGCACGAAAATTAAATAGATTCAATTCGGGTCTGGCTGTGACCTGTGACCTGAATCTACGGTCGAAATAGTACAGTAACCAAAAACCTATCTAGTCCCTCATTTTAGCTCTAATTGATCTAAGAATTTGCGGAGCTCATCCTGAACTAATTTAAAAGGATGTTATGGAACAGAATTTTTAAAATCAACTTCGTTTAGTTGTTGTCCAATTCTTTGTCGCGCGAACACTTATTCATCAGTGGCTGTGCCACTTGGAGCCGCGAAAATCAGGATTCCGCGGGAAGTTGATCATTTCATGGGCAAGCGGTGTGGTACCTACATGTGGGCGGACAGCATCGAAGTGCATCGGATTTGGCTCTTGTTCCATCTCTTGCCATGTGTGGACCCTGGAGTCGCGAAGCTCCTGATGCCTCGTCATCGTGTCCTCCCACGATCTAGGGAATCTCGGGGTGTAGTCTGGGACCATCATTCAGCTCAATAGATATGCGGGAGTGGACAGAAATGGATGGAGGAAAGGATGGGCCGGGTGCTTCCTGTGAACGGGATCCAGGCGTCACGTCATGTCTTCGTCACCAAGACTAACCCGCACCTCGCGGAATGTAGGTGTGTATCCGTATAAAAGGTTTGAGGAACAGTGGCCTCAGTTTCCATTAAGAGTGATGCCTTCTCTCACTGCCCTTGTCGCTATCCTCGGGTTGAGCTTGTTACCGAGTGAGTGTGCCTGATGATTATGGAGCAATCAGACTCACCTCGACTTAGAAGTATCTGCTCAGACCCTTTATTTCGTTTCCGAGGATGACCCCTCTAAAAGCATCGTTCGCGCCGAGAGCCTAGCCATCTCCGATGTCGGCGCAAACTTGAACGACGCGACGACATACATCATCGTCGATGCCGTGTCTTCTGTGGTAGATGTCGCACCGAGCACAACCATCATTGAGGTCAGCGATCCGACCACCTACACCGGTATGTCTGCTAGCATGTTCTATTGTGTATTGTGCTGCAAGCTAACCATCTCCCCGTCTGTGTACAGCTACATACGTTGGCGATGCCTCCGGCGCAACCATCCAGTGGGGCAGCAGCGGAAGTGCCCCCGGCGTTGTGGAGACCTGCGGCTTCGGGGCTAATGGGCTGGGCACATGCGCGGAGACCCTCCCCATCGATGCCTTCCCAAAGGAGACTCTTGTTGCTGCGTTCACGGGGAGTGTTGTGTCCTATACGCTCAAGTCAACACCCTCGGCCGCCCGCCACATGACGGCGTGTATTGGGCCCTGGCTAGTGTTGGCGGTCATCGTCGCCTTGTTCCATATTATGTAGGCTGCTTTGATCTGTAGATTCCGCATCTCTCCCGGGGGGTATATCGGAATCTGTAATGTCCGGATGATTTGCAAAATTCAGGGACAATGAGTATCAGTTTAGCAAGGCCATTTCAACTGCGATGTGCACATGTTCGCGCAATCCGAGATTGCCTGCGCGGGTGCAACAAGAATGATGTCGTGGGTGAAGATGAGCTGCCGGTCGAGGGATATCAGGTTGAAGGATCAAGACCGGCCTTGAACCTTGGTATCAGTCCCTGCCACGCACCAGGGAGCTTCATAGTAGTCGAAGGTTTGATTGACGTGTCGTAGCTCGGATTACGGATGTAGTCAGGCTGTACCTACGTCTGATTTCAGTCGGCCTACCTTGTCCTACCTCTTCCTACCCGCGTAGCACAGCTCCTCCAACCTTTCCCATCCTTTTCCAGCCATTTCTTCGTAAACCCACCGCTCAAACCTCTTCACCATCTGCAGTCCTTGTCTACGACCCTGGTCCCTAATTTGGATGAATGACATCTTGATGCGGACCATTGCTCCGATGCCAAGTCCCACTGACACCAACGTTATTAGTGACTTGCAATCACTCAACAACTATTATTTGCATAAAATTTGAGCACAATAACGCCAACTAGTCGAAGCCAACCTGTGACTACAGACGTAGTCACAGGTAGTCGCAAGTAGGCCAACGTAGTCGCATGTAGGCCAATGTCCATGCGACTACCTCCGTAGTCACACCCTCTGACTACGGGAGGCCTCAACGCAGTGATGGACGGGATGGTTCCGAGGAATTGATATTGGGACTAATTAGAGAAGACCCTTCTCAACCTCACTCATTTTTTACTTTTTATCGCTGCTCCGAAGATTTTATATTGAGATACTGCTAGAGATAGGGCCAAACTAGGCCGCCGGCATGTCTCGGCCCGAGATCAAAACGTGATCGGGACTTGGGATTTCGGACTAAGAACTTGACACAAAACGTGTGCATAAAGAACGATAAATAATGCCATAGGAAGGTCAGTGAGATTCAAAATAGTGGATTCCATATTTTCTTACCTCCTCGTGTCTGTCTTTAACCTTCATTCCCCTCCTACCTGCCAGGCTGGCGAGATCAAGAACAAACCGTAAATTTACGGGGTTGCACAAGAGGCTATACGGGATGGTACGGGAAGCCGTAAAACCGTAACCGTATACCGTATTATATGGTTCAAGAGGTGAGCGATCTCTGCATCAGCCAATACGTTCCCACGACCCCCCCCCCCCCCCCAGAAAAGGAAATCCCATCAATTGCTCTACTGTGCTGTCGTTCCATTCACTCAACTTTGTTAATTTGCCATATACCCATAGTTACCAAAGCCACATGCCAGATTGTCTAGTACTGTCACATAGCATGTATGGCTCAGAAATCCAACTCGATTCAACTTACCATCACTGCATCATTTCTCATCACATTTCACACTTCAATGCTCATAGATAACAAGAGCTCAAACTATTTAGTAGTGATACATAAAGTGCATCTGTAACTATTCTACGATGAAACTATTACTTCTGGCACAGTGAGTGACAAATGTAAGGACCTCTCGGCCATCACCGAGTGATCATCAGCTTACTTAATCATATTGAACGATCCAGAGATCAATCATCTCTTGATACGGTTACGGTGCCGATCCCTAGCGTGACTGTCGATTTTAACGAAATACTACAGTACTTTGGCTCCCACACTCTGTGGGAAGGCCAGCCGACAGCGCCAGGGATGCTGGAGACTTGCTAGAGGCACTGGGACAGAGATCA
Organism: Mycena leptocephala; assembly: GCA_029378395.1. Lineage (NCBI taxonomy): Eukaryota > Fungi > Basidiomycota > Agaricomycetes > Agaricales > Mycenaceae > Mycena > Mycena leptocephala. The sequence continues at coordinate 91,400 of JARJLF010000804.1, forward strand.
GGGGCTGGGCTCGCCCAACCTGGTCGACATAACCTCGGCCAACCTCAGCCGACATCGATCAAGTCGGCCGAGGGGCCGTCAAAATGTAGTGATTGCGTATGCGAACCGGTTCGTTGGAGGCATGCAGTCCATTAAGTATGGTCTGAAGGTATCCTCCCGTCGCTCCGGCCTTGTTTCACGAGTACGTGCTCTCCCATAATAGGTGGAAAGCGAAGGGGGAGAACCAAATTTGCCTGCAATGAAATTCAAATAATCTATTCGGTGGCCTGAGTGACCTGCAAAGGTATACAATATATATTTAAATCGCCTCGGGCCGATTTGGCAGTAGTCACATGGAAGTGGTGATTAAGTGAAGCGGTCTAAAAGCAACACAAGCGGACAGACTGAGAATGCTTCTGCAGACTTTGATCTCGTTATTCCAAACGCTCCAAAAATAAAATAAAATAAACATTGGCCTTCAACGATCATCTGGAAATATCTGCACCAAATCACCCAAAATGCCTCGGAACCAATCTGTGAAGCTTGAAACGCACTCTTGGAATTCTTGCGCCACGACTCAGTAATAAATATAGAATCCTGTGGTCAGTGATTAGTATTCGTAGTTTTGGCGCAACTCGGGATACATAAATTTCAACTCGGATACACGACGCTTCAGCCGCGGGGTGGAGAAGAAAAACACTCCTTCCTTTGCTTGAGCAGCTGCAGTGCTGACAGAAAAGGTTTGGCTTTCCTTTCTTCAGTTGGAGGCTCGTTCTTCTTTAGGTCAAACATTAAAATCAAACTCAGCTAGAGAACGTAGGGAAATAGCCAATAAATTGGGGCGAAGTAAGAAGTAAGTAACGGCAGGCACTGAGGCAGAGAAGGTACCTCGTACTGTTATCTGAGCACCACCAAGGTTGATTGTATAGAACTTGAGCGAGCGTTCGGCTCCTGCTTCGAACATCATCATCGTCAACCTCTCCCAACGTTCAGGGTCTCGGATCCCGAGATCCAGATCCCAGCCGACAGACTCCGAAATTTTATTATCATCGCAGCTGAACAGACAAACAGAGAATTACGATCACAATTCCATTCGATACGAAACGACAGGAATCAGAAACAGAGTTTCTGGAAGGTACATACGAGAAACACGGTAAAAAAGCATATTGGTCTTGAAGAGACAGAAGGGGAAGCTATATCCATCCACCTTCTCCAATGCGTCCCCCGCGTCGGTCAATCGCGAGTGATGCATGTACGAGATTGCCTCTCGTGGGCGCTATGCGACCGAAGCCCTGCGCACCACCATCTGCGGTCTCCCCATGGTGCTACCCAGCCGCCGCTGCGCTGTCGCTGGCAAACCTCTCCGGCATCGCAGAGGATTGGGAAATGGGCAGCGGGTGCTCGCCGCGCATCCCCACTCACAAGAACAAGAATCAGAAGAAAATCCCACCCCGTCCAAGGATGTAGAAGAAGTAGGGTGAACTGCGCACGAAAAAGGAAAGGATGCACCCAAAGTTGCCCACATCCCACCCGCCATGTCGATCGCGCTCCGCTCAACGCCTTCGCTTTTCAGATTAGGGGGGCGGGGACAGGGACGCTGCACCTACGCCGACAAGCAAAGTGTCAGCATGGGTATGATGAAGGTGGAAGATAGAAGGTAGAATGGAGTCTGAGTGCAGAGGGAGGAGAAGGGAGAAGGCAAGGCGGGGACTCGTAGCCGGATGAAACGCGAGGAAGGGAAGGGGAAGACGGGGAGCGCGAGGGCCAGAAAAAGCAGAGGAGGGGAGGGTGATGGGAAACGGGGAAGGAAGAGGTATATGACGAAAAAGGCAAGTCGACCAAATGAAAGATGGCGACGCCGAGAAGGAAGCGGGTGCGAGATGCGTGGTCAAGAAAGGATTGGGACGGAGAGAGGAGGCCAAAATGAAGGAGGGACAGGGTGAAAGAAAGAGCGCAAGCGTGGCCACTCTTCCCAAAAAGGAAATCGCGCACTCGGCGCTTGTCCCGGCGTGCGCATCTCGCGGGCGTATGGAGCGGACTCGGGGAACCTAACCTGCGGAGAATGGAATCATCGCTGCTCGCTCGCCGCCCGATCACGACTCAGACGAGGGAAGAAACAGAAAGATAAGGAGTGAGTGAGTAAAGTTGACGGACGAAGGAGGGAGGAAGGTGGAAGTGAAGGAGAAAGGAGGGGGGAGAAGGGGAAAGACAAGAATAGACAAGAATGTGACATGACTCACCAACGCTGTGACGCAATTCTTCCTTCTTCCTTTCGCCTTTCACCTCTTCCACGACGATGGCATAAGTCCACGACACGCACCGCACTGCCCGGAGATCTATAGCGCCTCGAGAGTCGGCGTTGTGGAATCTGGAGAGCTAAAGCCTGAGGTCAGCGTTGTGAGGACGAAACGGAGAGATGGGGAGAAGCGGAAGAGTACCGGTGGGAGGGCAAGGGCGAGGGGCTTGGAACGCGGAATGCGGAGGAGCGGGGCGAAGGGAGGATGGGATGGGTTGGAAGGGAGGAGGGTCAGGGCGCGAGGAGAGGCAGAATGAGCGGGAGGAGAGGTGGAACAAGCGGCAGGCAGGGTGGGATGTGAAGAAACACTCACGCATTCGGTCCACGTCCATGTGCGTGGAACCCGGAGCTCATGTCAATGGCCGAGATTGGCGTCGTGCCCGTGGCCGAGCCGTGGTCGCCATAATGTCGAAGAGGGGAGCGCACCATGCATGAGCTGGAAGTGCAGCAACGGTGATGACGTGGCACCACCTCAACGAGGTCGGGACTCGAGATGCGTCCCCAAGAAGGACGTTCAACGAGAGCTGTCCGCGCCACAGCGACCACGACGCACAGGACGTGTAGATCGTCGGGGAGGCAGGGAGCAGTCGCGTGGGATGTAAAGGGAGAGAGATGCGTGGTGGGCTGGGCGCCGAGGGTAGAGCATGGCGCGGGGATGGGGACGGAAGCGGGATGCAAGTGATCCACGACGAGCTCGGAACGTGAGAACCGGGAAAGAGGGCTACGGGGTAGGATGCACAGGCTGCCGGACACGAGCGTAGCGTAGGTGTGGACGGATGAATTGAAAGGATGACATACACACCGTACAGTGAGAGAATTGTCGCCCGCCTTCTCACTCATCCGCTCAAGAATCCAATTCAATTTTCCAGCAGGCATTTGACCAACTAGGAACTGGCGAGAGAGATCGAGTGTTTCCGGTCGTGAGCGTGAGCTCCAGCCATGAAAGTAGGAAAATTGGGTGTGACGGCAAGAAGCAAGGCGCTGTTTGGTTGCGGCGACCAAATCAAGCATCATTCCGTCTTCCCAACTTTCATGTCTTCGTCGCCGAAACTCTCATGTCTCTGCGGTCTGGTGCATTTGAACCCCCGCCTATTTATCTTGCTGGTTTTTCAGTGCTTTAGTAGTTGGCCATGAGCGAGAATTCTCGAATCCTGCATTTTCGCAAAAATCCGTCTGCAAGTTTGCAAACAAGCGACAGACAGACCTGCTCGACTCCATCACCCTACCTGCGTGTTATCAAGGTGCCACGTACTCGCGCTGTCCACAGATTCTCTGAAACGTCTACCCACCGAGTGCGCCCCTGCTCTGTGCATCTTGGCGTGTCCGAGTCTCCGCGCAAATTTTAGCTGACATTATATTCCCATTGCTTCCCAGAATCCGCTCCACTCTCTCCTCGAGCTGCTGATTGAATCTTGCATTTTTCTAAAGGCGACACGCTCAAAAGCTGATCTGTCCCTTCGACCCTCGGACTGGCCTTCGGCTGATTAATCCACAAACCTTCTTTCCGAATCCGCGAGATATCATGAACAAGTTTGTGAGCAGTAGTGCCCTCCGAGTCATCGCTGGGCTGGGCTAGGATTTCTGTCACGTATCTTAGACTGCACTCACCGGCTTTCCTGCGTACGCGTGTTATTAAATCCAAAGCCGACAACGCTGATTGCGCAAGCAGCGTTTCAAACGAGCGTCCCGCCGCTCCCTTTCTCAGAAAGATCCCGTTCTGAATTGTACTTAGACTTGCGTCACACCAAACGGCAATCGAGCCTCGGAATACCACGTGATGGATTGAAATACCTGTCGGCTCGTTCAGTGTCAATGGTCGATGCGGTGTAACAATGTTTCGAAGACTAGTCAACAGTGATGTCGAATGGATAGATGGATGGATGGATGAGCTCAACTCAACTCAACCTCGCCCTCCCCTTTCAACTCAAACCACTAGGCCGGAAAGAATTCCCACAAGCTGGAAGAATTTCTGTGTATGTGCGGAATTCTTTTATGGCTGTGCATCTGATATACCTCTGCAGACCGTTTCCTCGTTATTCCGTTGCTCGCTGTGTTTCTACAATTCTTTCCGCTTCCGTGAGTCAGAGAATATACCTGGCATCAACCAAATACTATATCCTCAATGCAGACGCAGGCTTTGTTATTACATTTGTGATCTGATCCACCCTGCAAACATCTAGTGGGACACTGTATTTTTTTGGGTCCGGCTATCGACCAGTTGCACCCCCGAAAAGTCATTAGCGTAAGAACCTACAGGCTCATTTCCAGATTGTCTGCACTGCCCCAGGCCTTTGGATCCCAAAAAAAATCAACCCAAAATGGATGATTATTAATGCAATTTCTGAGCAGGGACAGCGTGAGTGGGTTTCTTGTACTTGTTGGTGCGTAGACTGCTGCCTGAATGCTAGCCTGCTGCATGGTGTTGTATGTTCCGTGTTGCGACATCCATGAGGCATTAGCACTTGCACTTGGAGAGTGCATCGAGGTGTGCAGCCACTGTGAAGCACCGCAGTTGTGGAGGTTTTAATTTCGGTGTATGAATAGAAATGGCGGTGTGAACCTTGGCAGACATTGCAGTATATTTTCAGACAAGGTACACTGCTGACAGTTGATGGACACGCACAGCAATAGGTGTTAAATCAGTGAGCGCCAAAATGCACAGCCTTTCCTCTCTTTCCTCCTGCACCCATCTCATTTGACCACTTTTCAATCCAGACCCACGTCTCGTTCTATGGCTGCCACAGGATTTCAAGAAACGAGGTGCGACCCGAATCGCGTTTCAGTCTTTAAGCAGTCCTGATGAAGCTCCCAGGGTCTCTGCCCTCGAGAATTGTCGTGATTTTACGATCCAGGGTGGGACTTTTAATGTCAACACCAATGTGGAACAACATCAAGGCAGTGAGCTATCTCTCAATGCCGCCCCCACTACCAACTATTAACAGTCCCACAGATTTCCGCATTGTGAAACTGGGTGACTTGAATCTTTTGGATGAGATGGGAAAACAGAACGTAGTTGAGTGGCACCCTATCCGCCACAAGAGGACGGGGGTGGTGGTACGGCACATCAAGGTCGTTGTTGGAACTCGGCGGGTCTATCGTGCACGGATCTTCGGTAGCCAGGACCCAATGACTGTAATCATTTATAATGATCCCCAGTTTGAGTGGGCAAGTCACCATCCCATCTATAACTGCTCACTTACATATTCCTCCGTCATAGAGAAAGACTGAAATGCAGGAAGGCACTCAATTTCGGTAAGTGGTTCTACTCCCCAGTGTGTAATTCCATAACTTTTACAGGCATCCCTCCTTCGCACAGTTCTTAGGGTTGATTTGTTCGGCTGGCCTGAATGCGCTGATCTATCACGATGGTCAGCGTTTTGCGTGAACCAAAGATTTCAATGTCTTATCTACCCAGAAATGATGCCGATGTCTCAAGTTGAAAAACTGCACGCCGGATCCCTCTTGGCCTCGGAATATTTCAGTAACGAAATTGTCCGTTCTCTGGCAGTATTCCTAAAGGTTGAATCACTGATTTACTGCATGCACAGTCGCGACACTTCTCCGTGAGCTGTGTAACTCTGGGCATTGCAACAGACTGACATTTGTTAAGGCTGCACATTCCTATTGGTATGAAACCATTGGAGGGAGCTTGACTAGTCTTCCAGGTACTGCGTGGATCCAGGTGTCTACTGGGAAATTGTGCGTCGACGTCGGCGACAGGTACGAATCGTGTGAAGACAGTGTCTCCCATATCAGACCATGGGTGCCCGTTGAATTGCCGGAGGTCAAATTGACAGAGAATGACTTGGGTGCCAGACTCGTATGTACCCTTGAACTCGATGAGTTCTATTACATCCTTGCTCGTGGGACCATGGATTTCCCCAATTCGTCACTGGCAACCCCCGGGATCATCACGCTCGCATCGATTTCCTACTGTGACCGTGCTCATTTCAAGCCAAATGAATTCCGTGTAATTCCCATTACAACGCATCTCACACTCAATGACCTTTATATTGGCTCCTGGCACTGGTGTGATCTCTCCCCTGAGGTTCTGCCGACTGGATGGACACGGTGCGCTCATGGCTGCTTTGGACCGTTGTTCGCGAATAATCATTCCGCAGGGTTGATTATCAAGAGTGTCCAAATCAAAACACTTATCCATTGCAGGTTGTCATAGAATTGGAAAACAACGACACACTAAAAAAATGGTGGTTTTCTCAGAACCACTATGTTCTTAAGCACCTGCAAGGTGCCTTCTGTGGGTCCCTTCAAACACATCCTCGAGAATTACTATTTAAATCCCTTCTTGTGATGACGCAGCCGCCAACGAATATTTTATGCCATTGAATCTTATCACCAGAATTGATTTCAAATGCACCTTGAATACACATCTGGATGACTTTACCCTGCGGGGAACCTTCATGGCCGATGCACCCACAGACAAAGTGTATCTCTTCCTATTTCCCCCACAGGCAGACATCATGGATGGTCAATTAACTATCTTCAATCCCCCGGATACTGAGAAGTACTTCTGGGCCTTTGATCCTGCTGGGCTCGACTGGTTAACTAACGAAGAGGCAGCGGACATTGGGCTGCCCGCCGTTGAATTTTCGCTAGATCTATGGCGAGGGAGATTGGCCGAGCGCGACTATGATTTGATTCGTGACTTTCACATTGCGAAAGGGTTCGACCCGTACAGCCAAGATGCCGCCATCACCATGGGCTACCCACTCATTGATATCGGAAAAATGAAGAAATTTATTGGCGGGGTAAGCTTTCGGTCCTCTAATGTTGCCACACACTCGCTGATTGCTGTTCCAGTGCGCGAGTGAGAGTTCAATGCATTCCTCAGATGCTGAGGTTGAGGATGATGGGATATATTACTCCTTTGGGCTCTGCTGAGTATACTATCTGTGACTGCCTATCCGGCCAAACTAGCTAGCCGGCCACTTCCATAATAGCTGGCGGAGCAATTTGAAATCCGGGGATTTGGGCTCTTTAAGATGAAATAGGACCTATGAGGATGCCCGAGGTCAAAATTGAAGGTAGAGTGAGACGATGATCAAAAGTTGTGGAAAGTTTTCATGAAAATGCCGGCGTGTTGTCACCATTTCTTAACACGAACTATTGACAGACACCTGAGGATCCTACACGCAGATGCCCTAACTTATTTTGGATGAATGGGATCACTGGCACTGTCTAGAGCCAGAGAGAGGTCAGCGATGCTGATGGCAATTATGTCATCTCACGATCCGCCCACAACATTTTCCTCAAATAAATAATCTGAGTCCAAATAGAGAGGGGATTCAACATGGAGTGGGCTCTCATGCATCCTGGCCTCATTATAGAGGTCCAAAACCAATGATATTCCCATGGAATGAGCCAGCAAGCAGTGCTGCAGCATTACCCCCCAAAATTGCAACATGCATCGGGTAAACCCCAATTAAAAACATAACCTCTCCAAATTGGTGATTTAAATAGCGGTAATAGTCTCTCCAGAGTGTCCTCATCAGCTTTTGTTCAAGAAGAAACCACTCAGATGCAAAATCAAGCTAAACATGTTGTGCAAAGAATTTGCCTAAATGAGCCAAAATGACTTGCTGAGTATTTGGCTTATTCTCGCCATACATCAGCCTCCTAACCTTGTCCATGCGGGTAAAAATGTGTGACACATACCCTAAATATGCCCTCAGGACACAATAGCCATCCCAAGCGTGTAGACAGGCGTGTTTTAACACAGCTTTGGCCGTTTGAGGCAGAATCACGTGCGATCAAATTTATCCATTTATTGAGCACACAGACACTGATTTCAAAGCCGATTGTTGGGCCATATATCCTAAAGAACACACCCACTGTGTTGGAACCAGAAAAATCTACAAATTGATACCATGAAAACTCAATTTCCGGTTACTTTTTGTGATAGCGAGTAGCATCTCCCTCTGTCTCTGAACAGGCCGATGGCCTATGTATCTCATCCTAGGAACCAGTGCCGGTTCATGTTTTTGGCCATTTGACGCGATTTTGAACAGTGGGTTGACCTTATTCAGTGCCACAGGCCACCTACATAAATTGTGGCCCTCCCCACCACGTGACGTCCAAATAAGGCAATTTCTCACGTGAGACTATCCGGAAAATGCCGCCAGCGGTTGAAAAAAGGGAGGAAAAAATGTCGAATGACCACAAATGACTTGAATACTCACAACGATTAATAACCACCTCTGAATAATTTTTTGCTCCCGCGGCACTGAATAATGTCGACCAACTGTTCAAACTTAGGTTGCACAGTCGGTATGGAAAAAAACGGCCCAAGGTATTTTTTTTATTTTTTCCGTACAATCCTTGGCACTCAATCAAAAGTTGGTTGTGAGCGAGAAAAAATGTGCGTGTCAAGCTTTTCGGAAACAGCCAAAAAACAACTGTAGTAAATCGCGAAATCAGATGGGGCTCGGTCAGTTACGTACACCACAAACTTTCGACGCTCAGACGGAGGGGCAGATAGCGCACGCAATTCGGACCCGAATATTGCGTTCCTACGCTCAAAATGACCGCATTCGATGTCATTCGTACATAGCGAGAGAGTAGGTCGCTATCTACATTTTTGAAGACACTACAACAGCAGGAGTGGCGGATTTATGGTTTTTGGAAGGGCGGTAGCAATTAATTCATATAGGATCCAATAATTGGGCGCTTGGGCTGGGGATTTGGTAGGAGGGGTATTTATGTGTAGGGAATCGACTTAGGCTACCACCCGGACACCCAGCCGACGGGCAAGCAGTCGTTTTTGAGGAGACCAATGAGCTTAAATATATTTGGCAGCCTCGACGTCGGCGTGTGCATTGTAAGCTGCGTGAACGTCTGCAACGTCAGGGTAGGATTTCAGAGTACTATCATAAAAGAAAACCGCTTTTGAACGGTGGCAGAGCATCGCTTATATACTGAAGAACAATCCTAAGGAGTAGATCGGGCAGCGCGACTTGGCGCAAGGCTATAGTACTGAAAGTTACCGCCAAAAAACAACTGGACGGTCCGCATTGGCCGAGCCTGGGCCCTGCATGTGCCAGCACAGCCCCTGGGTCGGGTCGGGTCGGGTCACACCGACCCGACCCAAGCTTCCCACCACACCTACTTTCTGAATTTTGGTTGAAGAGTTCACAGGCGGATCTGGTGTGGCTTTGGAATCACGTGAACATCCGGCTCCGCCTCATTACTACGTGTCTGCCCCCAACCGCAGTATTTAGCCAGGTTCGTGCCTCCCTTTGGTACTCCGATCCTCTCTCATCTCTACAGCAACGGTACAGATAATAGCACAGAATACATCATGAAAACCACGCCGAAGGATGTCCCAGGCCTCAGCCTATACATCCAGCCCATTTTCGAGTCGCTCCAAAATCCATTCCAATCGCCCTTTTGCCACATGGGCTACGCCATGGCCTTCGTCGAAATTTATGGCTACATTCTTAAGGAAAAGAACACGACCAACTCGGTTATCCAAGGCGTCGCGAAATCCCTCATCACGTTTTATGCGACGCCGGTGGAACAAAGCCGGCAGGCGGAATTGGAGGCGAAACTTTTTCGATCCCCCTGTCGATGTGTATCCATTTCCCCCCAACTCCATCTCCTACATGGATACCCCAATCCAAGTATCCAATTCCCTGCAAGATTACGAACCTGGACACCCTCGTGGTTCTTCCTCACCGGCTGTCTCATTTCTGGAACACAAGTATACGACAACGGAGACGTTAGGGCGTGGCGCCGCCGGATGGCACAACTCGTCGAAAAACAGGTTTCGGACGTCGCTCAAGCCTTCACCAACTGGCTTGAACAAGCAATCGGAGCACGCGCAACTGTTCGCGTTGTTTGGCACGCTACTCGAGCTATGCCCCAACTTAATGAAGGAGTTCGAGGCTTCAGATGGCCCACGCTCAGCATGGGTAGAGCGCCAGCATAAACTCGTGGCTATAGAGTATCTGGCCAAAACTCAAGCCCGTTCTCCTCGGATCGATTTGATTTTCCATGGCGCTGGATGTATGGCCGAGGTTGCTTTGCTCCGATTCAACTGTCACACGATTTTTCCATAGCGCTGGATGTATGGCCGAGATTGCTTTGCTCCGATTCAACTGTTGCACGATCTTGGACATCCTCGCAGGTCAGACGGGCCCGACTGCAGGCTTTTTTGTCGCCAACTCAGCTCATTTACGACGACATATGCCGGTTGTCCATGACGTAGAATATAGGATATGTATAGCCCATGTTACAGAGTATTTCGTCAATACAATATTCACCAAATCAATTAGTTTTGGCTTCATTTTCAGATTACACTGTTTCCATATCCTTCCATTGAGCTCCGGTAGCGGGAAACGCAACATGTCTCTCTTTTGTGTTGAAGTTCACTTTCTATTTTATGTTCCACCTCGGCCCCACCCATGAGTACTATCGAATTTGCGGACAAACGCTAAATTGAGGGGACGGTTGAGGGAAGGCTGCTGACGACTCTGGATGCCTTGGAATTTTAGGCCGCTGTTACTTGCCCGGAATAAAATACTATATTTTCTACTGTTCCCAACTTACGCGGAGCGAAGCGAAGGCATATCTTGGGGTAGTCAAGAGGAATGCGTAGGACCCGATGGTTATCATCATTCGTATTACCTGGCTCGGTCTATAAAGGCCGGCAACAACATGTTCATATTTACTACTGCTCACAGCCTCTTGCGCTTTAGTCAGGCCGTTTTTTTTTTGTACGAATTATCCGTGCTTAAAATTGAGGATATCCAGCCACAAATAACTCAATCTTTGTCGGTCCCTCGTTGGATTTGAACTATTGCATCCATTCTCTTAACCAACGAGAGATGCAATTTTAAATTGGTGCCGGCAAACCAAGTCTTCCTCAGACTCGAACACAGATCCCCATCATGGTACGGGGTACGATGGTGATTAACTGCCAGCAGGTGTTCCAAACACAGGCAGAGTAAGCTCCGCAGCAGGTTACCCTGTTGGTGGCATGCAACCTGAGCCTTTGGAATTCTGTTGGTAGGTCCTCAACGCAGATAACAGCCTCAACTGAGAGTGCCCCCCTCATTTCAATGCCATAGTCTCTGCCGAAAATAGTAAACGCATGCATGAGAAATGTTGAACCTGTAGACTCCATCATACATCCATGAGACGGACATGGGGACCCACATTATATACAGCGCACTTGCCTTCTCGCATGAAAATAAATGTATCATTTACATCATCGCGAGCAATGCTTCTCGGCTGTGATATTATCCCGCACACTGGCAGTACGATCAAGGAACTGTCAAGCTCAATATATTATATGGTGTAGAGTGCTGGCGGTCCCTTTGCTCTAACCCCAGTTTCCCGCCTCAGGTAGGACCGGAGCTGATTCTCGCTTGCGCACAAGACATTCCGCTCCTTCCTCCCACTGCGCGCTGTATTTACCATTCGACTTCTGACGGTGTGGACGTTACTCGTTCTGCGTCATGCGAGGCTGGACGTTTCTTTTCTTCTCATAATTACCTGGACGACGCGCCTGGTGCATGCTCAAAGCGGTGTTATCAGTGGCACCTTTGGTGGTGTTGGCAGCTCTCTCGATTGTCCACCCGTCGACCAGGATGTTACCACTTTCGAACGGGAATCTAGCGGAGTTGGCTCAGGGTTAATCACCTGCTTCTACCCCGCCGCCGGGGCATGTACATATTTTACCTCGGTGCGTCATTATGTTGGAATGTGGCGAGCGCGACTGATATGCCTTCAAGGACGGTGTGTTCTCGGGGGGCTCGGCAAAGTGTCCCCCCGACGCGATAAAAGTACAACATGTAACGACCACCGTGATAACCTTGAGAATAACGGTTCCTCGGACTTCCTCTCTACCCGACTCGAGTTCATCTCTGCCCAATACAAGCACGGACAGTACAAGTACAAGTCGTAGTGATTCTGCGACCGCACAAACAACACACTCCGCAGTATCTTCTGCGAGTACAACAGAGAAAGCTTCCTTACAAATGTATGTCAGTATTCTCACAGACCAATGCCCTACTTTTACATTCGCGTAATGCAGTCCTCCAACCTCACGGGCGAGTGTTCTGGCTGCTGCATCTGCCACAGCAACGTGAGTATGTTCGTGCATTACACGATTTGCTCATCGTAATTGTGATCACATAGGAAGCGAATACCTCCACGGGTAATCGCCGCTATCTGCGTCGCGGTGGCCAGCGTCGTCGTCGGCTTGACCATCGCACTCCTTCTCTGCGCCAAACATCGCCGCCGCGCTGCAAAACATGGCGCGACAGCAGTTGACTACGACGCCAATACCGTTTCCCCATTTACGCTCGTTACGGAGATGGACGGTCACAACACCCCACCCAGAGATTCTGACATTCGGAGCGTCAGCCCGAGCACAATAACACGACAAGGCTTGGGACGGAACTATGGGTGGTGCATGAGAAGATGGCAGATCTCCAGGATCGGAGAGATCCTCAACAACAGCGGGCTCGGGGACGCGGGGAGTGTCGGGTCTGATGTCGATGCGAAGGAGCTCGATAAGGGGAGTGCCCGACGTGGAGGCGCAGCTGGAAACTTCGAGGGAACAGATCAACATGCTGGTGACGCGGATGCAAGCGTTGGAGGCGACCACAAATTCCGCGTATGGGGCGGGGATCTCGAATGAGCCCCCGCCGGCGTATTTCTAGCTGGGATGCACCAGTGGCCGATTAAAGGATTTTTACGATAGGATAGCATCCCGGGCAATGTGATGCTGCGATCCTTCGTGGTAAATAGGGCCACTTCCAAGTTGCGCAATGCATGTAGCCAACTCGCTAGATTAATCAAGGAAGTCAACTGGTGTAGCGCTGGTGCCGGAAGAATACCGATGCGTAGATATTCACAGATGATAAACAGAGATGCGGATGAATTATGTTCCGCGGGGGACCAGGGGACCAACGACTCGGACCGTGGTAATAGTACGACATCGACACTGTTGTTTATGGGAGCGGTTGGTCAGAAACGAGAAAGAGCTTCCTCGAGACCAACCATCCTGACACCAGAACCAGAAGGTTGGCGAATGGTGGCGACCACGGAGAACCAGCCATGAGACATAACCCAGCACATCCAATTCTCTTTCAGATAAGGCCTCAACCGAGTTGGACTCTAGATTAAAGATAGACAGCCAGAACCTGGCGCAAGTGTCGCGCCACCGAATTCAGCCGACAGGGAGGCGGATGAAACACCAGGCGGCATCAGACACTCCACGAAAGACAGAAAAGTGGAGGCGTGAAGAATTCAGGCAGAACGGACAAGAATGAAGAGGTTATATCAGGGTGGGACGCTGTATCTAAAAGCAAGAGAGGATATGTGAAAAGAAGAAACACGACAAGCTCGAGCGCAAAGATGGCCGCATCGCAGAGCATCCACCCTGCCTTTGGATTTATACGAGTGTGAAGCCCACCGCTGGGGGGAGGGATTAATTAGGGTGTTTGGGTGATTGAGATAGTGTTTTGGGAATGAAAATGAATGGATAGAGAGGAGGTTGGAAGGGAGGAAGGAGCGGAGTGGGCCAATGGAGATGGAGGTGAACAAGAATAGAAACCCAAGCCGAGGGGAGGAAGGAATAATTACGGAGGGCGAAGGTAAAGTTGAAGTGGATGAAAGAAGAGACATGGAACGCAGCCGAGGACGGAAAAAATGGGAAGTCGCAACACAGAAGTGTGGAGGGACGCAAAAAATAAAAGAGAGAAAGAAACCAGAGAAGGAGAAATAAGAAAAAAAAAAACACTCAGCGCACTACTCACGACGCCCGTGAGGTTGAACTGTGGCAGATAGCTCACGAGCACGTCCACGTTCCGGTAGCCCGTCTTGGCGGCGACAAAGGCGAGGACGTTTGAGACGGTGCTGTGGGGTATGGATGTTAGTATGTGAGTGAAGGCGAAGAGCAGAGGAGAGCGGAGGAGGTAGTGGGGAGAGAAGCGCATTATAGCAACGCGCGAAGGGGGTATGGGAAGGTGCGGAGGGGATCTGCTGAAATGCAACGGGGAAGGGGGAAGTGCTGGTAGCACGGGGATAAGGAGAGTCCGCAACGACTCGAAAACCTCGACTGTCCTCGGCCAGCGCTGCGAACGTCCTTGCCCAGATCTCCAAGGCCTCCGAGAAAAGATGAGTCGATGGCGCAAGAAGACATATCAACATATCACCCAAAAAAAAAGGAGCACTGCAAAGAAAAAAAAAAGGAAGCCAAAAATACGACGCACGCATTCATATCCTGCCTCCCCAAACTCTTCAGCTCAGCGTGTACATCGTGCCGTCGGTCGTCCCGCGCAGCTTGAGGGGAATCACGCCGCCTAGGTGTGTGGCTCCGCGTTAGGATCGTCTCGTGATGGGGAGAGCGGGAGGGAATAGGGAATGGAGGGAGGGAATGGGAGCGAGAATGAAGGAGGGAAATAGGAAATGGAGAAGCGGGAACGCACCCAATGCAACAGCAAAGACATTATTCTGGATCGTGTACGTCTCCGTCTCGTCAAAGGTCAGCAGGATGAGCGTCTCGTCGTCGTTCACGCGCGGGTCGGTGAGCAGGGGGAGGAGCCAGTACTCGATGAAGGCGGCGGTGAAGTCGATGGTGGTGTCGTGTGCGTCGTTGCTTGAAGCCGTAAAACTCATCTGCAGGTATGTTCTCTCAGTAGGTCGCCCATGAGACGTGCTTGTCCTCGAGCAGGTCGACGACGGTGGAGATGTTGAGCGGGATGTGGTACATGTTGTCGTCGTGCATCCCGAAGAAGTCCCCGCCGATCGCTGCAACGTCTAGAATAGAGACAGTACCCACGCAGTCAGCGTGGGTGTTGCAAGTATTATTAGGACGAGTAACACGCACAGTTGGGCTCGGAGGGGTGCGTGATAGCGTTGTAGTTGGTAAGGAGTTTGCCCTGCTCCGCGAGGGACTCGAATATGGGTGTCGAGGCCGTCGTCTGACCGCGCAACGGAGATGGTCAGCGACTAGAAGAACTAGAGAAGGCAAATTGACGCACGGCAAAGTCGGTGTTCTCCAGCCAAATCTGTATTATCCGGTTGAACGCCTTGCCCATGCATGTCGGCTTGTCCTTGAGTGTGTTATTCGAGAAGCTGGTGTAGTTGGCCGTCTGCACCAACGGGCCCTGGGACGGCGGTGCGAAGACCTGGGCGGAGGCGGCCGCGGCGAGGCGCACGGAGGACGCGACGAATAGAACGGCGGTGAGCCTAGTCATTAGCGGGAGTAAGGTTGGGGCATAGGGCGCATTGAGCAGCTTTAAATGCTCGATGCAGATGGATTGGGCGAGGTGCGCGTGCGAAAACGTGCGTAAGCTCATTGGCTGCGTCAATTGATCGCCGCCGGCAGCACAGCCTCTGCATACTTTCTGCTCACAAGCTCCTGAACATTGCCTACGGAACAGACGCTCATTACGAGTACCACGCTGGCAGTCCTGTACTCCCCTTTGTATTTCTCTGGATGACCTGGTGACCGTTACGACCACAGTTCTCGGTTCAAGTCCCCAAGATCCTGCGTGCATCTGGCTTGGTGCACAAAAACGACGTGGTGCAGCCGAGTTTCCGTTTTCCTACTTCCTGAATCATCCACGTCCTATTTCTCTTTTGGTTGACTCCCCGTGCTCAGTGCTTTCTGACTCTGTGACGCTGTCGTTTCTGAGGGCTTAAGAAACGAGAGCGGAGTTATTTTTTATCTAGTCTCTCGTACACGTACGCCTTAAGAATACAACCTTATAATTCGTGCGATTTCTCGGTGCCGTGTTTGTTACTATGCAGCATACGTGCGTCTTGCCCACCGTTGCGTCTAACGCCATGATCCCCGCGCTAATTGCCAGTATCCCTATTCACATCCGGCTGATTCTGCCTTTTCTTCTCCATCTCGCTGATTCTTTATTCTTTCTTTCCCAGTTCTCCCTTTGTTCGTCGCGGATACCGCATGGCACGACTGGATAAAAATACAACCGTGGCGTGGGGAAATGCGTGTTAGAAGTTAGGTTTCAGATAGAGGACAAAAAGGGGCTCAAAGTTATATTAGATTATTCAATAATTAACTATGATACAAGCGAGCCTTTATATACTAGAAAATCGGAGTCATACTGTGACTCATATCCAAGTCAGATTGAATCATATATATAATGAGTCAGTAAGTAGAGTCACTACAGGTGACTAGGAATGGGCTGTGCACATGAGTCAGTAAGTAGGGATGACTCGATGTTTGCACCAAGTTGTACAGTATACTTTCAACAATGCGTAAGTTTTGTAGGCCCTCCGTTGTCCAAGTGCGGGCGGAGCAGCGATGCGGCGGTGCGGGTGTAGCCCCGATAAGTGGGTATTTTATAATCGATTCTTTCCTTCAAGTGACGCGTCTCTATTCGACACGATATATTGTTCACTCTCTACGACCACTTTGAATTCCTGGTGTAACTGGGTATTTTATATTTCATTCTTTCCTTTGGCACGCAAGCCGGCGTCGATTCTTGGCACGTTGTTCACTCTTTCCGCGACTGTTTCCTGGTCCGCTTAATTTAATACCTTGCTTGATACTGAATTCTATCCCCGCAGTGACCCTCCACACCTCAAATTGCCGTGCATCGTCGCACTTCGCCCCACAGTGGCGAAAATTGGTTGCAACTTACCAGAATCCAACCGTGAGAGTGTCGCAGTTGACAATCCCGCAGGCTTGGCTTGAGCATGAGCTTAGGCGGGGCCTCTGATTTTGAAAGCCAGAGGCCCAGAGCCACAGCTTTAGGGTCAAATTAAGACCAAAATAACTATTCGCGGTCATTTAACCTTTCGATTAAGATTTAATTTTGTGGAAACGCAGACTCGGAGGTCTATCCGGCGCCGCGGCGTCTGGGCGGCAAAAAAGATTAGGTTGCTGGCGGTGCTGGCGGCCTTATTTTGTGAGCCATTCCAGCAGTTTTTTGCATTCAGAAACCATTGACATTCATCTAGATGTAGCAAAGTATCACCAACGTCATGAACATATGATAATTGTTGCGCAGGGTTCTTACTCTTCAAAGGCTCACCTGATATATGAGCGCCGCGTATAAAACTACAGCTATATCTTCCAAAGGCGTCTCAGTAATCCGGTCATCCGAGGGGATCATAACCAACTCCGTGTCAGCCTGTATGTGGTCGAAACTGCCACTGGCTGCCAGTTGACCCTGGTTTGAGGGGAGAGGTTCGTCGTCATCAGTATCTGAAGGGTTATTGTCAGAGGCAGCGTTTAGACTCACGTCAACGCGGCCTTGCCACTGCGAAAGCCTCAATCTTGTATGCGATGTCGCCGTTCGACCCCGAGTTAGTAGACACAAAGACATGTGACAACAGCTCATATCAGCCCATAAGGAGCGAGGAAACCGATGTATAGACCCTCGCCACCTCTGTATACAAGAGCTGGCCAAGAGACTCCAGTTTCGGGTGGGCAAGTTGCTGTTTGTAGCAGAATGCCAAGAATCAGTATCCGCAAACAAGCTCACTGGCAGAAACGAGGATGTCGGCCGACAAGCACCGTGAAGGAAAATAAAAATATTGTGCGCCCTCTCCATACTTCGTGGGCCCAACCATTCATCAATTGTAATTTTTTCGGACTATTTCCGTGTCCAGCGGCCGGTTATTTCTGGGAATTTGGAGGTTACATGGGAATGTAATATGGAAACCGAGAACTCGGGTGCAAAATGAATCTCCGAATAGAAGGTGTGATTTCCATTGTTGTACAGATCAGGACTACAAGACCTTGAGGAAGGTTGAAGCCCATATCCTGTCAGGCGTACGGGTCTACTATGTTGCCCGGCCGTACCACAAAATGGTGGCTGTGGGACAGGTGGCTGGGTCACGCCCCCGGCCCCCCATTTCGTGGTGCGAAGCGGCTGGGCAGTATACTATCCTCTTGAACTACGCCACGTCCGGCCAGTCCTTGCCGCTTCTCTTAACGCATACGATATCAATTATTCCTGCTAATCCCGCTCCTAAGGGCAGGCAAGCATTACAACTCTAACAAAGCCCGATCCGCCGCAGACATCCCACCCGCCACTCCTCAGCAACACTTGCCTCCCTGGGCGGCATGGTCGTCTTTGCACGGACCGATTGGGATGCTCGGGCCTGGCACGGGGTTGTTCGACTCCTCCAGCGACCTGCTTGACAGGATGCGGCAGATGTCTATCTGCTGTCAACAGGCAACTCAGATGATCCAGATGGCGAGCTCACCGGTTAGGATCGTTTGAAACGCGCCCTCGACATTCGACGCGTCCAGCGCCGAAGTCTCTATGAACGAGAGTCCGTTCTCCTCTGCGCGAGGGTGAGTTCCGGGTTGGGTAGTGGGAAAAAAAGGATTCGATGGATTCACGGACCGGCGAAGGCCTTGGCCTCATCTGTCGGCACAGCCCGCAGATGCTTTAAATCGCTCTTGCTGCCGACAAGCATGATGACAATGTTGGAGTCGGCATGATCGCGCAGCTCCTTCAGCCACCGTATAAGGTTGACATACGTTGCGTGTTTGGTGATGTCATACACTAAGAGGGCGCCGGCTGCGCCGCGGTAGTACCTGACAGGACACAGCATTCAAAACAGTACACTGCAGCGCAGCTGGATGTACTCACGCAGAGGTGATTGCCCGGTAACGTTCTTGGCCAGCTGGAGGATTAAAGCCAGCATTAGCGGCCGGCATATTTGCCGAGAACTTGATAGAAAAGATCAGTCGCACCTGTATCCCAGATCTGTGCCTTGACGGTCTTGCCGTCGACATCAATAGAACGAGCCGCAAAATCGACACCGATGGTCGATTTGGATTCGAGATGAAATTCGTTGCGCGTGAATCGCGAGACCACTGTGTTTTTGGTGTCAGTTGTGATCAGGACCCCCACTATTCAAGCCCGTCGGTTTCTGGGTGAGGAACAATTGGTGAGATTGAGGTATGGACGGATGACGGACACGTACGACTTTCCGAACCCCGAGTCCCCGATGAGAACGACCTTGAAAAGGGGTATTTAAAGCCGATTAAGATATTTTATGGGGTTATACCTTGAATAGATAGTCGTAGTTGCTACCTTTGGTCATTGTGAATTTCGTCCGGAGGAACGCTGGAGTGGAAGTTGTCAAGAGGATTACTCGTTATATCAAGATTCTGCCCATTTCGTTTACAGTTGGATGGCTCATAATGCATAAGGTCGGTTCCCTGCCAAATTGAGCAGGATTTGACCAAAGTCTATGCATTATGACCATTTATGCATTATGACCTTGCTTGTACAGTGGTAAAATGCATTTTGGTGGATCCGAAATCTAATGCATTATGAGAAATTTTGGCAGGTATGCATTATGAGCTTATGCATTATGAGCCATCCAACTGTATATGCATTTTCCTCACCTGCTATCTCTCTCCTTTCCTCTTCAAAAATATACAGCTTCCCCTGTCAGCGCAGTGCCAATTTTCCGCAGTCGGACAGTACGTCTAAAGCTGTTGAAAATCACCTAAAGTATGTTCAGCTTTCTCACTGTGCCGCAGCATGACAGGCTGTTTAGCATTCACGAAGAATCGCAGCACGATCTAGCGAAGGCTTTCGTTCTTGCGTCCTTGCACTATAGGCTCTCAGTAAATAGCGGATAAATCGTTTCCGTGTATCATTTGCTCCTTTCGTCCCAATTTCTGTGCCGAAGCCGGACGAAGGCTTTTAGAGCGTAGGCTCAAATATTCGCATGCGACAGAGTACTTCAAGAATTACCGGGTTTTCGCGCCCATCTCAGCCGGAAATCTTGCAGCTCAGGCTCTTCCCCGATCGAATTCCAATACCAGGGCCTGACTTGAAATTCAGACAGAAAGGCCTCTCGTAGAATCTCCCTTCTCTCCAAATTGTCTTAGGATTCATTCTGATCTACGGTGACCGTGGTCTTCCTCTCTACAGTCGAAGCCTCAATCCATATGGCGCGGCATGTCCGCGTTTTGGAATTCTTCATGCTATTCATTTTACGTGTCGACCCTCTTCATCCTGTCCCCGTTCTCTGGCTTTCAAATTATTTCATCTTCCTGGACGTCCAACTCCTACCCCGATACTTCAACTAGCCGACGCACCACCTACAGACCGAGCGCTTCGGCCCTCATCTCACTGCATGCTAAGTTTGCCGTTACATCACGCCCATCAATCATGCTAGTCTTATCCATGCTGAACGTGGTGTCCCAAATCGCTCCCATTTTTTACTATCACAATGTGAGTATCATGTAGGTATTCTGTGAAATATATCAAAATTTTCGGAACATTGGGTCGACCAGGGTAACGAAATCAAGTTCATGGGTCAAAGAAAGGCGTACATTCATCGGTCTGACGCAACTGCCCTAACAATCTAATCCCAGAATGTGGTGCCACGTTCCATTACAATAAGGGCCAATGGGCCGAAAACCACTAGAATCTTGCGGTGAGTATAGTGCGACGGAGAGGAAGATAAAAGCACATGGGACTGGGTTTGCACCACCCATTCCAAACCTCCCCTCCTATCCAAATATTTTGAATTTGTCTTGGGATTCTTGTACTTCCTCCAGGAGCCTTTCAAGCTCTCCTCCCCTCGCATGCACGAAATCCAGAAAAAAAATCAAAGTAAAAGCCTGTTCCGACCAAGTGGCAGGTGCAACAGACCTGTCACTTGCCACCAACTTGATATTTGCCCGTCCCTTTCAACCCAAGATTTCAACCTCAACTCAATCCTACTATTAATACCCGCTACCCATACAAATCTTAGACCAAGCGCGCAATTATTGAAGGCCCTACAGCTCACAAAGCACTGGTTCTCTGAAGATCCAAAGAATTATACTGTATGCCGAAATCTAATGTACTGTTCACAGATAAGTACCGAAACCTTTATATGTCCGGGATGCGCTCGTTTGGCCCTCCATGATGATATACAAATCATATCTTTACTCCAGGTATTCTGTTTCTATGTCAAAATCCCATCAAGATTTAGCGCTTTGACCGTTTTAATGGCGGCAAGCCACCTCCCCTCCGCCAACGCGCGATGACGCAATGTCGATCCTTCTATCCCACCAAATCTCGTGCCGGTCCCTCTCTGCCTATTCATATAAGTACGTTGACGCCGGTATGATGGATCTTGTTCATGGGTATCACAGAGTGAGAAATCGATAAAATGTTCGAAACAGAAGTCTTCGTTTGCGGAGAACGAAAACGGAGAAGCTGACATCAAATAGGAGTTGAAGACCGCCGCGCATCAGCATGGTCTGTCAGCATTGGTGTCGAAATCGTAAGGGAGGAGAAGCACTTACATAGCTTGGGGAGATAGATGCCATACCACTCGCGTTAGTGGTCGCACTCCTGCTCATAGGAATTGAAGGGTCAATAGACAGGTCAGAACACACAGATATGCGAAGTGTGACACAGATAAAAATGCAAGAATAGGAAGAAACAAGAATGGAACAAGCATCAGGGGTTCCGCGCTGATTCCACCGCGGAGTGAGAGATCCGCTTGAGCTCCGTACGGGCTCAGGCGATGCGGAGACTTGCACAGTCTTCCAAGAGTCCGAGATTCGGCAGCGAAACTTTATTTATATGGCGCAGAGTGTCGAGATACACCGCCCAGAGATGCAAATCCTAGCTCAGATACCAAGAGATATT
The DNA here is from genome assembly GCA_029378395.1 of Mycena leptocephala. Lineage (NCBI taxonomy): Eukaryota > Fungi > Basidiomycota > Agaricomycetes > Agaricales > Mycenaceae > Mycena > Mycena leptocephala. Next base: position 113,300 of record JARJLF010000804.1, read on the forward strand.
GCAGAGCGATCAGAGAGCCTACCGCAAAATGGTGGCAGAAGACAAGACGACGAATGTCGTCAGGCCGCGGAAATCAGCCACGAGGCAGAAACAAAGAACAAAAACAGCTTGCCGCCGGGAGCTAGGAAAGACAAAGCACCATTTTGGATATGGGCTCGTGAGCCAGAAAGTTAGAGTCGGGTTGCGGACGTTGCATGGGGTCAGGCGGGTGAAACAGATAGATGTTCTAATTGTAATACATTTAATTTTCCAAGTGCAAGGTGTAAAAGCGTGAAACGGGGAGCAACAGAACGAAGAGACAAACCCTCTGGAAGACTTCCCACAAATGCAAACGCCGCGGTACCTGGATTACAGAACACGATGTACTCGCGCTAATCAAAAGTGACCGGAATTGGAAAGATCCGGAATTTTCTTTGCTGTGCAGAGGATCTTGTGGGTCAAAACATCTATTGGTGGGGTTTAACAGTCATCCACTGTATTACTATGCATTGCCTCAACCCTAGAAAAGCATGGAGCCTCATGAAAACCAATTTTCTTCTGGGAAGTACAAAGGTGAACATTTTCTTTCTTTGTTGTTATACTGCCTCAGAGGCTCGCAGCCACATTTGGACCTGGAGGCTTTCAGAACATTTTGTTGGGCACAAAAGTTGCATATTCATGTACTTCGAGATAGGGCTGAATATCTTCAATGTGTCAATAACTAACAAAGTATGAAAATATCCAAATTGGCTACTATAGGGAGTTGTGGCTCTGAGAACCCAGTTGCCAAATGTAAATGTTGCGTGAAAATACTCAGGTAGCTTTGAAATGATGACCCATATGTAAAGAAGTTGGAAATATTTACGCTTTACTCAAATCTTTGGTGATTTTCCGGTCACTTTTGATTAGCGCGAGTACACAGGGCGAAAATGCGAAAAGCGAGGCTCCGAGTACCGAATTTTTCAAACAAATCCGGTGAGGCGTTCAGCACACGCGAGCGACACGGTAGGCGGTCTTGGAGGAAAAGCGCTAAGACCAGACGAATTGGATGAACCCGATTTGATTAGCAGTTCCAAGATGAGGAGCGCACGCACCCGAAGCACTGCTACTCAGCCAGTACCCCAAGATCCGCGCATTCGAGGCGCACTGCAGCTCGATGCGGCACGTTACGTTAGAAGATAATCTGAGATTGAGGGGTTAACGAGATAGAATTAAATGTGGAATGCTGCGAGGATGCTCGAACAAAATTACCCGAACGGAAACGAAGGACAAATCAGCGAAGCCAAACAATTCAAGAGAATAAGCACGCACCAGACCGATTGACGGAGGAGGCACAGTGGCGCCAGGGCAGGACTTGGGAAAGAACATCAAAAGCTCTGAGGCACAGTTGAACTTGATGCGAAGGGAGGGTGCCACGCGAGTATAATAACCCCCCCCCCGTTTGTGCTGGTAAATGCGGGAGATATTGTCGCTGGAAGTTGATCATTTAACAGAAGCATCGGGAACGCACAGGCACGGACCGATACTGGAAGGATTGGCGGTCTAACCAAGGCGGAGAAGTGGGGAAATGGCGAATGAGTGCAGCACAAGACAAGAATAGCGTATGGATCAGCACAATGGGCCGACTAGTTGATCATGACCGCATCCACTGGAAGCGGAAGTGAATGAGGAATTGAGGATCGAGCGCCTCAGGAGGTGGAAATTGACTGCCTATTCAAGCGCCGGGGAGAAGAAAAAAAGTAAACAACGTCAGAGTCGCAGAAGACACAGCTCGGCGCGCCATCAAGGAATATTATCCCGGAGCGCAAGCCGATTGTAGCGCGGGTACAGAGTCGCAGGCAATTCGCGAGTTTGCGTTTGTGAACCCAAATATCCACAGGGGTCCGCAACAGAACGAGTACGGGGCAGGAGTCCGTGTGGCATGGGGACCGGTGATGCCGCGATTAACGGGAATATTGGGGATGGGGCAGCGCACCAAGCTATCCGCCAGCTCAAGATCATGGCTCTCATACCGCGTATTCCATTGACCAAAAGCCACCAAACGGGGAAATCTCGTGTAGCAAGCCAAAAAAAAAAAAATGTATGCGGGATATCAGGAGCCCGATCTCCACGCAGTGCGACCCGAAGTCAAGGGGCGGAGGTCGGCCAGAGGGATTGCAGTGAAGTATGAACTTAGAAATCAAGTTCCATCGAGGATCCTCAACGAGTGGTTGGTCGTGCGCGGAGAGAAGATGGAAGACTTACTCAGGTGTATCTTCCGCATACGGCTCTTTGCGCCCGGATGCACGTCGTCACCACCCCACGCTCGAGGACACTGAGCTCTGCTGGACGACGCCATCAACAAGGTGCGTGTGCTGCCAGTCCATTCCCACTAGATATCGCGCTACCCCACCCAGATGGACTACACGATGGGCGGGAGCTGCGCACTGATACATACCTCGTGGGTTGACGCGTAATCTTCGCGGGCGGCTCGGGCACGTTCGGGACGATATCATCTGCGCATCCGAAGACAGTTCTGCGCTGCTGGGTTCTGGTGCGTTGGTATGCTATTCTTCTGCGGCTGACCAAACTGCATCGGCTTCCGGAGTGGGAGGAACCCGAAATACACTGCTGGATATCGTATCCGCCGAAAACAGCCTCTTTGTGGGGCTTCAGCTTTGTGGGCATCGCTGCACAATGTCTTCATTCCCGCCATTATTGACTAGATTTGGGCGGTCCGCCGAATTTATTGCGCTCATCGACCGACGTCGTGGTTGCGCGGCGAGTCATGCATCCGAGAATACTTGGACTGCGAGGATTCCCTGCTTGAGCCAACTTTTGTAACTTTATCACCACATGCAGAATTGCGAGTATCTTTGCCTCTTTCTCACATCGCCCAAGCGAAATCTCAGGCAGGCTGTGACGCTACTAGGTCTCTTGTCGAGGAGAGACTGAAGATACAACCTCTTCTATGTAGTGATCTCGATGCATTCCAATTTCACTCTGAGGCTCATTCGTTACGAACGATCCGGTTTTCTATGTGCGACTGCCTATCGGCCGAACTAGGTATCCGGCACTTGGATACTATAGCCTATGCAATATAAATTCTTGGATCTGGCACCTGTACGATGTTAGACGACCTATGAGGGACCGTATGTCAAATTTGGAGGCACGGCAAGCCGGCGATCAAAAACTGTGGGAGATTTCCGATCAGGATGTCGCGTGTGAACATCATTTCTTATTCTGGAACCGCCATCGCACTGCCTTTCTGCTGTTTCTCGACAAATCTTAGCTGATTCAGACTTTGGGGGCTCGTTATCATCCCCTGAATCTGAGGAATCGCACAGTTTGACCACTAAATGACAAAGGCTTTGTATCAAGTGCAGGATCTCAGGAGAATTTGATGTGCCTGAGTTGCGCGTTCTGGCCGCCAGTGTTGCGCACACCCGGTGCTTGTATGACATAGGATTTGGTCAATGTTGTTGCACCAATTGATGTTTCCTATGTCAGTTAGCGGCTTTTACCTCTCCTATTCTCGTTCACGGCGTGATTGACCGAAATCCGCCAATTTGTTAGTGCATAGTATGGATTTTTTGAGCTGGTTGTGAGTGCGTGTGGACATTCTTGGTGTTCAGCTATATCCAAATACATCCCTAGGCAATATATACACTTCAGCTGGGACGTCGAGAGTTTTCGTCATCTGTAACACAAGCCATTCCGTCCACAGAGCAATTTCACCCACCTTCTGTGTCAGAAAGGCAGCTGGATACAGTCCTGATACTGCATAGACGTGAAGTTTCTCTGCATATATACATTCTATCCATTATATAGTTTGGCATATCTTGGGATAAACAGCACCACTCGCAATGAGTGAATTGGGCGGGTGGCCGGATAGTTAGTTTATGCATTTTGGGACATGCCCAGAAAAAATTCAGCAGGCATGAAATGTATTTGAAATCCGGAGAAAAATAGGTTCACTTAGAGTATGTGGTACATCATTTGGGACCCGATAACACGCATTCAAATGTCGCTATGTACGGGAATGAAGGCTAAAGATGCTTAGGTGGCCGGATAGCCAGTCTCAGATAGTACCGTTTTTCTGGCCGGCTCCAGTATCACTTCGGCGCCATGAAACCTCGTAAGGTGCGTCTCCCCATTGGATATCATCGCATATTCATATTGACGCCCGCAGATTCTCCGGGAGCAACGAAAGTCAAGATGTTTTTTCGTCGCCAACTGGATGTGAAGGCGAATTCTCTGAATCGCGCAAGAGCGGCGTCGCAGCCGTGGGGCCGCGTACACTCCATACCGGCAAGATATGGTTCCTAATTTTGTTAATTAATTGCCGTTAATTCTGTTCCCACAAATAGGTTGACTCAGATTCTTTGGATGGAAGAGGCGCGTGTAGCATGGAGGTTTGATGTGCGGTGCCGCACTTCCATCTACGCTCACCGGGGGAACATGCAGTTATCAGAGGTGCGGTTTCATTCTCCCGGCTGATGAACGCGCTGGGCGATTGAGAACGGAGCCTTTTTATCTGGATGGGCAACGTTAGCTGCTGCGCACAACGCAACGAGTGTCGGACTCTGCGACGACGGAGTTTACCTCGCTGCTGACCGACTGTGTCGAGTGCGAGGCGCCGCTGTATAACATCACACGCGAGGGGCCATTGTCGATGGTGCGGACTACCGTTTTGTCTTCTCTTTTTAGGGGCATGGAGACGGATTTAACTGGCACAAGACCGCGCGCATCCCACCGCCTTGTCCGTGGGTATCCGGTCCCGCACGAGATTAGTCTCCATTTACGAATCCGAGGCGTATGGCTCTGCCGCGGTCTGGCGTTGCTGATATGTTCTGCGTTCAAGTAGTTGTGTATTTGGTTCGCACGTCAATGCTCATCTGTTTGATGATATACTCGGGGGCGCTGAAATACTTACTCGTCGGACTTCTCGCGGCTTAGCTTCACTCCAGCGGTTTCATATTTGAATTGCCGCAGCGTACTTATTCAAGTGTAACCTTGGCGACATCACCATTGCAGCAACAAATAATACTTGTACCAATGCGACGGTTCACCCCAATGCGCGGTCGTGAACGGGTTCAGGTGCGAACGTCAAAATACACCGGTTTCCACGTCGACGAATGACTTAATTGAGAAACCATCGCTTGTCACACGTGAAGAAGACTCTGAAGTTCGTGTTGCACGGCGAGATCTATAATGCTTTTATCATCTTGGCAGTCCGCCTGGGGGCGGGCTGACTGTCTTCCTCCCGTGTACCTAGGCTAACGAAGCGCCGCGATGAGTGCGAACAAGTGCATCAGTTTGGCCGTGTAAATCCATCCGCAGACCTGGATCTGAAATTAAGAGAATATACATTCTGCGCAGTAGATGACAGGTTTATTTACAGAGCACGACATACAATCCGGAGCTGACGGCTCCTTATTCTCATATGGATTTGTACTAAATCGGAATCATAGCACAAGGAGTTGAAATCAAATAACCAGGGTGATTCCAATCAAGAACTCGAACTACGGCAGGAAGCAATGAAAATCGTATGAACTGATGGTCCATGTCGGCATTTGACAAGAACGAACTGTTGTGAGTTTCGAAGAGTATGTCCGTGTGGGTACTGTCAGTGGGGAAAGTACATAGTATAACCCCCCTCGACGGTATTGTCCTGACGGCAATAGAGTAGTACTGGGCGTATTTACAGACGGATTTTGTGGGAGTGGCCAATAATCTTTCTTCATCTAGCTACCACATCAACCCCGAATCGAATCCCGCCGAACGGATTATTTCCCCATCCCAGCTGAACTTTGTACTTTTCCAGCAAATTGTCGATTCCTGCGTCGTTGGCCACCCACCGGAACTCTTAGCTCCAATAGCCTACTATTCACCAGCAGACTCATCGATGCTCCAATCGAATAGGGAGGTTTCTTGAGGACATTGTTCGTTTTTGGCACAGCTAATGCCGTGAGGACTCCGCATACAAGAATTAGCGAGAATAGTCCTTGGAGTAGACGCGTTGGTACGGTAGCTGGGACTATACGAGTCTGGCTCCCAATAACCTGAGCTATTGTCACTGGTGATTGGCCCAGATAACCATCCGACGAGTTAATTGGAATCCGCAGATTGCGATCTGCGTATGATGTCCAGTAGACGGTGACATAGCCTGCACTGTGGCCGTCAACTTGGCGGGATCGAGGAAGGTGTCCAATGGAGTGGATGTGTTGTGCAAAGTCATGACTTGCATGAAGGCGTCAACGAGAGACTCGAGTTTGTTTCGAAGGGTGTCAATGGCAGGGAGCTCCGTATACACGATTAGAGGACATGCGTGAACTGGGTCATCGATCCATCTGTTGATGTCGGTGAGATTTCTGGTTGACTCACTGCACTCTGCGTCTGATAACACATGTTTATCCAGGATTGCCTTATCATCCTCGGTGCATGTACCTTTCCGTAACCGTCTAAGGATGCTGGTCAATAACGGATCACCCTTTTGGCGCATTATTTCTTCTAAAACAACGACATGCCAACTTGATGCCATATCTGTACCCCTTGACCTCCTGACGAACCTTCTCGTGTAGGTCATTCAGATGATCATTGATATGGCATTGAACCAGTTCGCGAGCAAACAAGGAGTTTCCTCCCGGTGGCGGCAGTTGACAAGGATCACCACAGGTTGCCCAATTCAATCCACCGCATATAGATTCAGTGACACCCTTCCCCATGCAGAGATATTCAGAAAGCCTAGCTAGGTCTTGCGCACTCAGGAAGTAGACCTCATCCAAGATCAAAGTCTCCAACGGTGAGATTCTTTCCTCGAGATTTGTGCGTAACTTCGGCGTAGACTTCATTTTGGCAGGTGAAATCCGTAAGCTGGCTTCCGAATGAATCGTGCAACCACAAATATTACTAGCAACGACTCCAGTTGGAGCAGTCAAACGAAGCCTCTCAGGATGACCGGTGATCTCATAGAATTCTTTCCATGCCCCAAAAATCACTGACTTCCCTGTGCCGCCAGGCCCAGTACAAAGAAGGGAAATAGGTTCATCTTTGCGGCCACTCTGTAGTTCACGACCAATCTTATCGGCTAACAGTAGGAATGCACGAGTCTGTTCGTCATTCCAAGTGTGCTTGATGATCAGTGTAAGGCACAGTTTTTGGTATGGATGTAGGGAGTTCCAACGGGAGTGTGATTCAGAGTCAGAGTTGTCGATATGTTGTTTCTCAAATAATTCCCGTGCTCTCTCTGCCTCTTCTGCCAATGTTGTGCAAGAGCATGCTATATCTTCTCAGATGTTCGCTCAAAATGCTCATTTTGTTCTCCTGTTTTCTCTGCGGCTTTCAGGCGACGTTTTATCAGCAAGTACTTTCCTTCAAAAGATCTTTGGCAGCAACACTTGCTTTGATAATGTCATCTTCATCTCCGAGCCGCGATCTTTGCCTGAACTTGGCACATGTCTCATTACTTGGAGTATTTTGCACAGAATAAAAGCCAACATTACTCGTCTGCAGAACGATCTGCTGTGCATCTCGAGTTGCTCTGGTATCTCTTGTGTAGTCTGCATCCAAATCTTCGGAATCAACAGCCGTTTGCATCGCATTTTCCCATACAGGATCGTATTCCGTGTCGCCCTCATCATCTCCCACAATTCCTGTATCCTTTGCCATTCTCGTTAACACTGCTAGCCGCTTGTTACGCTTGCTGCAAAGTCAAACTTGGCGTCTCGAGTCTGATATAAGAGCTGCATATTCAGCACAATTCTTGTATGTTCAGGTGACATGGACTGTTTGAACTCATTCAACGCATCTGGCCAAGTTATGTTGGAGACTTGAGAGGAGATGATTTTGTGTCCGACCAAGGCTTGAACAGCGCGAGGATGACGACAGCATATTTTGTCCGGTCGTTGTCCGAGTCATTCCGAGGAATACGGTACCCATCAAGACTGGTACCACAGGTGTGTCCAATTTTTTTCAGGCAGTGAGTGGTGTACTGGGGATGCCCTTGCTTTAAATTTAGGTATGTCTTTCGTTGAGCTTTGACTTGGGTTTCTTCTCTTTGACATAGTTTCTTATAACAGCCCAGACACAATTGAATCAAGCTCAGATGGTCGGTAGAATATGTCACTGAATAAGTTTGAATATCTCTTCTCTCGGGCATCGTCCTCGGCATCGTCCTCGGTTCCAGGCGCTCGATTGAGGTTTTCTGATGTGAGTAACATCATTCCATCGTCCTCATCATCCGGGATAATCATGGTTGGGCTTCATCCGTATCTAGAGCTCCCTGTTCAAGCTCTTCTCTGGTTTCTTGTGCATCAGATTGATCACCAAGCTCAACAGTGAAAACATCGCGTGCAAGATCTCTGAGCATAGAAGACCACCAGTGCTCCTGATATTCATCTGATGTGTAATTGTTCTTCCGACCAGTAGAAGGCTGGCCGTTTGTTGGCCCGTCAATTCTCGTTTCCCGACCAATGTATTGATTGTTTTAACCATCATCAACCGGGTCATTCTGACTTGTCATTTGTCCATCCACATCCTGAGGAGGCTTATTTTGCAGAGCTTTGATTGAAGCACAGAGAGCAGAAAATACCATTGCAGTGTCCAATTGCAGCTTGATAATGCAATTACCCATATATTCAACCATGGCCATTGCAACCGAGCCAGATGCTGTCTGCTTGAGGTCAGTGTTACATCCAAGACAGAGGGTAGTGTCGGATTGTGGCCGTTCAGATGTCCATTTTCACATTGTGTCTCCGCAACGGAAGGACGAGGGAGTTCAAACCTACAATCATCATCGGGGTCAATAAGAGAATGTATACGACGTGGGATATGCTTGAAGCACGTTGCATTATGGTCATGCACTAAGCCAGTAGTCTCACAGAGATTCTCGGTCTCGTCTTTGTTCATAGTCGGCAGAATCAGGATTCAAACGGGCGACTGAGAACGGGGAGTTTGCTTCGGAGTATCTTGAGTCGCAAGATACGGAACTGTATCTTTCGGAAAGCTCTGGCAAATTATATCATCCAAAGGTGAAGTCGGGGCCCCATCAATCCATATCAATAAATGGAGGTGGAGTGAACCACGTATCTGCGCCTCAACAACTGCATACCACCCTTTGATCTTCCCGAGAATACCAATTTTTGAAGCCCGTTTTACACCCAAAATTATGTCCAAGAACTTTGTGATCATCAGGTGGAAGAACTCAGCACCAGCCACCGGATTTTCTGCCAGTGTCTTTGCCCGAATACTCGATTCCTTCGTGCCATCCAGTGCGTGAAATATTTTGTCCAGGTCGATGTCCCGTCCAGCCAAGACTTGTGCAATTGGATTACGAGAGTCTGCAGGGTTAGCGGTAGCAAAAAAATGGGGCAAGCCATCGCATATAATTTTACTGTGTATCTGCTGCTTCATGCTATTCACATCGCCCACTGAACCAGGGATATGGTCTGAGACATAACTGATGTATCTCATTACCTTGTTTGCTGCTTTCTCGCCTTCACTTTCAGGCTTTGCAAATGGATTTTTCTCGAGCTTAGCTTGGTAGGTATCCATGCATTCAGCGTCAATTTTCTGCATCAAATCTTGTACCACTGGAAACCATGATCGATTCGTTGCGAGACGAGCTTTGAATGATGACTGACGCCGCTGAATGATGTTGCTCATGACAAAAATGAAGGACTTGTGAACCTGAAACCGGGGATCTCTCAAACTCAAGAAATGTTGCACATGCGGTGAGGTATCAACCTGATGAAAGGGAATTCCAGGTGAGATTCTAACGTTGTTGTTGTCTACCATTCCAACGCCGTATGGAAAGAGAGTGGGCCATAGCAAACCAAATACCCGAGGATTTTTCGATGTCGATAACGGTGTATTTCCTGACGGAAACTTGACAAATCCAGCTTCTTGTTTCTTCAACTTTCGAAGGGCATCAAGCTTTCTCTGCTGGTAAGACGATGCAAGACTGTCGACATCCACGAGCGTTGAAGATGTGAGTTCGAAATGATCAGTTCCCTCGAACAACTCAGCATTTGCTTGATCTGAATACGACGTATAAGATGACCCTTGATTATTCGCAGAGTTTGTACGTAGAAAGTCTGTAACCGCAAGCGGGCAGTCATACACTGGGTATTCCTCTGAATTTTGAAGTACAACATCTTTATCAAGGTCTGCATAAAGCGGGTTGTTCGCAATCAGCCAAAATAGAGCAGTTTGTATTTTCTGGCGACGCACAAGCAGCGGTGACCTCTTCAGCATATCATGAGTGACCTCGCTGTCAGGCGATCCAACAAGAATCACACAGATCTCATCCCTTAATCTGAATAATGGAATCGGCATGCATGGCAGAGATGAACGATGTGGTGTCCTGAGGTAATATACAAACATTTCCCCGAGCAGCAAGCTAACCTGTGGGTCCTAGTGTGAGCTTGTACATACATCTTGTTGCTCGGGCTCGCGCGATGCACTGTTCTTCCAAGAATGTAAGACCCCTAAGCTCTTCCGGAACTGTTCCTATCCAAAGGCCATTTGCATAACTGCGTAAAGGAATCGAGCGAAAAGAATTTTTGTTGACGGCAGAATCGCAGAGATAGCACAGTACATATGAACCACGGACGAGGGAGGAATTGTTGAATGGTTCAATTCGAGGCTGACGAGAAATTTCCCGAAGTTCTGCAACCGCTTTATCAAGCAGTGATATATCGAGGTCTTTTACAGCTCTCATTTTTGTCCGGTTGACCATCTCAAATTTGCCACAGAAAGATCATTCGTACCGCTTAAACGATGCATTGTTAGTTGCTTCACGAAATTCACGCACAATTTGATCTTTCTCACTTTGATTCAGCACAATGGGAAAACAAACATTTGGTGCAGATGATAATGACAGACGAGGAATCTGCTAGTGTTGCCAAGCTGGGAAGGAGCTTTTCTTTTCTTGGACTCAGACTCAGACCTGAGATCAAGAATTAACGCACACTCTTGAAGTTCAGTGGGTGAAAGAGAATTGGGGCTAAACCCAGCCATCACAGCTTCAGACTTCAGGATAAGACACACTTCTGTACATTCATGGCCTAAAAATTCGGTGCGCAGCTTTTGATTGTCTCACCCGACTCTCTTTTAGACATGTGCTGATGACGGGCGGTCATCTTTCTCAACACAGGCAGAGCAACACATTGGTTAAGGACATGGAATCGTACAACAGCTGTTTTTTCATGCACATTGAGACGGACAAAAAATTCATGATCAGCGGAGGACACAGACAATGAGGCTGGAATGTCATTGGGAACAGATTCATCATTGGGCACAAATTCATTCATGGGCAATTCAACATTTATATCATCATCATTCGAGTTTAAGCCACCTCGTGTACGGGATGTAGATGAGGGGGTCGATACTACACCAGATCCACCCCAGGATACTGATGAGGAGGAGGAAGGGTCCACATCGATGCTTCCTCGGAGCACCGATGTAACAGACGATACTGAACCTGAGAATAAACACATAAATGCAGGATAATGGGAGTACAGAGTTTATGACACACCTATGGACATCGAGGATTCTGCGCTGATTGGAAGAGGGCGACGTCGAAGCTCCAGTGGGCCAGAACTCAGATGCACAATAGTTTCCGAGGCACAGTGACAAACAAACTCGAACCAGTCCAAGCCAAGAACAAGATCGGAAGGCAAAGAAGCAGCCACAGGAAGATTGTTCAGGTACATAGAGACAAAACCCGCATTCGCTGGAAGCGACAGAAGGCCAGAAGCCTGGGAATTCCGGGTACGGAGCCCAGAGTTTATCACCCATTCGAGACACACAGTAGAGCTTGAAGCATTGCTGTCAAATACAGCAGAGACAGGAACATTGCAGAAGGTAGCAGGAGTGTTCGTCGTTGACGTGGCAATTGATTCGGCAATTGATTTCCGAGCTCCGATGCCGACGCAGTCGGCTGAACACAAAGCAAAAAATGACACATTTCTTGAGACATTTGGACTCAACACAGAGCCAAAGCACTGGGGGTATGAAGTGAAGAGTAGCAATTAGAGAGTTTGCGCAGCAGCCACCCAAGCCATCCAGTGGTTTTTTGTGTTGCGCAAACTGATGGCTGGTGGCTCATATTTCTTGAGCTTTATGATACACTTCGGTATTTATTTTGGACATATCCATGTCGTCAAGGTTACTTGCAGCTCGGGTCGGCTTGGTCATTCCTTGTCATCCAGTTTCAACCAGATAGTGGGATTTTTTACTCTCGCGAGGATCTTGGAAAATTGTTTTGGAAGATATGACAGACATTTTGTCTTGAAAATGTCAGCTTTTCTTTGAAGGGACCGGCAAAATCCTCAGCCACCAGAGCCATTAGCCATCAGTTTGCGCAACACAAAAAAGCCACTGGATGGCTCGGATGGCTGCGCAAACTCGCTATTGCCTCACAACTAACCAGTACTTAACGAGTGTAAGACATGAACTTCATTGGAACTTAACATCATTTTGTTGTGCGATGACTAATGCTATATGACGAATACTTTGTTTGTCCTTGTAGCAAAATGGCCCGAAACCCATCTTCTCCTGGGTAGCCAAACCTAAAGGTTCAGCAATTATCTCGCGAGAATTATCTAGACGTACTTTCTCTGATTTAACACTTGACATGTTGGCCAATCAGTTATGCGCGACCTCGGGTTTTGTCTTCACCACTAGCCTAAGCTTTATTCGTTGAACTTCCGAAGGAAGCGTAGTTGTTGCTAATTTTGATGCGACCTGTATTCGCATCAGGTTGGTGCGAATCGTGATGCGATAAAATGATGCGAGTGATGCTATGTCAGTGACTTTTCAGAAAATGTATTCGAGATTTTTCAGACCCTACTAGAATATTTCAGCTTGTCCGAAGACCAGCAGTATTCAATACTCACTACATCTCGGTCTGTCGGGTTACATCTGCCCAGTAAAAATCAAATCAATTAAAAGTAATAAATCTCCGATCGTCTTTAGTTGTAGCCTTGAATTTTGGTTCGCAAATCCCGTGGGGAGGAATCAAGAATACACGCCTGTGGACCTTGCCTGCGGCTAAAGATGCATGTTCTATCTATGAAAAGCAAGTCAGAAACGCGGAAATGAAGAGAACGCGCAACTCAAGCTGCAGAAAAAGGTCAAAAAAAAAAAAAAAATTGTTGCGCTACCGAGTCAGTGAAACTCGGGCGCAAAGCACCGATCCACAGTAATCTCAATATAAGGCTATTTCAACGTTGGAGGCCTGCAGATAGACCCTCCGCACTTTGGCAAGCCAAAGCTGGAGAATCGGCAGTATGCAATTGAATAAAAGATCACAGCTGGCAGAATCCTTCAAACGATCCTGGGGATGAGCAGCGAAGGTTAGCGCTTGCTCTTGGGCAATAATTGTGCTGAAAAACTCACCAAGTTCACCCCACTGGCAGCACGAACAGAATCAGACCATAAATAATGCTGCAAGTGTTTAGGCGCGCTAATTCTACGCTGAAAGACCATGGCATGCAGAACCACAATAAAAATCAAGCTGTCGCAGCTTCCGAGACGAGAGTGCGCAAGGCAATAATTTCGGTAGCTGAAAGTTGTCTACTCTTGGTCTGGTTATTTAGTGTCACTCTTGACCTGTGCTACGCCTCTGCATCAAGCTGAGCACCTGAATCAATGGGAATAGAGTAATGTACCTACCGCACCAAGGGAACAGCATCTGAAGGAGATTGTGTCAGTAACGTGTTAGTGGCCCAATGAACAAGGAGATGGTGCGTGGGGTTGAGATCATCAGTGGCATGACGTGCCAGATCCGGGAGTCGATTATTAGCGCGCCAGTTGATGCTGCCCGTACCCAGTATCACAAAAAAAAAACACGAAAAAACCGGTACTTCGGGACTGGAGGACGTGGTTTGATATACAAGTGACAGAAATGGCCACCTAATCCGTCCTGCATTCCGCATGTTCTGTGACTCAGTTGCGCGTGTTCCTTACTCAAAATTGGGACCCGCGGTTGGATATCACGTACTCGCCCTCGTAGCAGTGGGGGAGGATAGCATGGGTGCCATATTGAGGCATGGATCCAGCATATCGATGTTTGTGGTGGACTTGTGGTCCATGCTCAGTGACCGCTGATTTTTGTCAACTGGCTTGATTTGGGAGACGGTCCGAGTATCCTCTATACAAAATTTGGTAGGGGCCTACGTGTTTGCGCAGGGAACCCAGTAGCAAGGATAATGTGGAGAGCAAGTACAAGTTGCAGGCCGAGTAATATATTATCTCAACATGAACGAACATTTGTATATCTCCTTCGAAACCTTTATCACAGAGCACCGGAATTCGCGTCCAGGTGTCCAGCTCTTCGATCATAACTGACAGAGTACGCTCAAACGACATTATGGCGATGGAATATCTGGTGGTGAGGTGTGCTCAGAACTGATCCTTCAGCAAATATATTGTCTCCATGAGACGATAGTGAGCTTTCTGTGACGTGAGAAATAATAGTTCGGCATGGCTGAGAGAGCTTGAACAGGTTAAGCGTGGATTGAATGTCATGGGGACGGGATGTCCTTAGGAACTGTCATTGTCTCCCGCACAAGAAAGTCGAGATCGCGGTAAGAATTCAGTGGGTGCTCCATTGATCGCACGACCTGGGCAACGGCAGGACGATCATTACCGATATTCACATACAAGTACTGTACTATTAATTCAATTCGTCAAGGGTGTGACGCGTGACCCGAAATATCATTTCGTCAATTCGTCAAAGGGTCCCCAGCAGCGTGACAACCCCCAAAATTTCGTCAAGCCCCGGAAATGTTCCATGGGTTGCAAGGCATGTAGAATGACTATTAGGATGACTTAGGAATCATGTGAGAAATTTGTTTACATAAGCAAATCTGTTGTTGAACAGGAAAAAATCCATTTTTCACTGTTGAACTTCAGTTGAATTTGGTCTGAAGCACGATGTTTGTGAGGTTTGAAACAAGAAACCTTGAGAATGGCGAGAAAATTGTAGGGAGAGTGTCTGCAGCTAAGGAAACTTGCTCAGAGCAGCCCTGAGCCGAAATTTTGAACTGACCGTGACGAAAAGTATATTCGTCAAGAGCCCCCGTGACGCGTGACAAGGTTCCAAAATTCGTCACGTCAAGCACCCCCGTGACGCGTGACTGACGAATTGATTTTAATAGTACAGTAATTGTTGGGGTCAATCTGGAGTTTCGCGAGGATATCCTGGTGAACGCGAGCAGTGAGGGTGGCTGAAACAGTGATTATGGGAACTGCCCGGGGTAAAAATGCTCGAATAATTCCGATGCTCCCATACTGTTTGCGAAATGAATCCCCCCAGTGTGAAATACAGTGGGCCTCATCGATGAAGACTGAAAGGCAGCGGGTGCCGAATTCAGGTTTGCGCAACACTCCATCGATGAAACGCCGGGAAAGCAGCATCTCAGGAGACATGATGACAATTTGTTGCTCTCCAGCGATGACTGTCTGTCGAAGAGGCGATGAGTCGGTGACTATTATAATATAAATGTGCATACCTGCATGATTTCTAGGGTGCATCCGCCATGTGCACTATTAATAGCGATGGCCTTCAAACCGAATTCATCTTTGAACGTCCCGACCTGAAGAATAAATGAGAACCCTTGGATTAGGACCACCATCATGGTGATCCGGTGTCTGGCCTCTCCGCGGCCCAAGGGACTAGTACCCTACGGGGAAGCCAACAGATGTCCTCTACCTGGGAACCAGGATCAATGTGATCAGCCGACAGAAAATTCAGCAATAACAGCCAGAATCTTGAGAACTCGGGCCTGAGCAGGAGCTTCAGAAAGAATTTGAGTGAACAGCTGGTCAAGGGCTGCAAAACGCGATTCAAAATTGGATTCCTTGATACCCACAACCGTTTCAAGATGTTTTGTGGGACGGAAGTTTTTTCATCAATGAACTTGATGATTGTGGATGCATAGATGAAATATCCCAACTCCTCGAATTGGACCCAGGGGATGTACAATTGGCATTGCGTGGCCTACATTCTGTGGTCAAATTTTCAGAGGAGGGTTACGTTTCATACCCTTCGGTATCCTTCCATCATGCTTCTTTCTCTGATTTCCTGCATGACCCAAGACGGGCAGGAGAATTCTATGTCAGCAGTGGTCAGCACCGGACAGATTTGTCCTGTCATATCCTCAAGGCATTTTCATATAAGTATGATGATGCATCCCTGAACCAAAGCGGTCATGTCGCCTGGTAGGATTTACTCCAATTGAAGCAGATTAAATTTAACTGTTTGGTTCTTAGGCACCTTTGTACAGATGCATTTGAATACATTGTTTCCTTTGAGCCATCCTCAGACCTTGTGTCCCTCCTTCGCTCCTTTAATCTAGATTTCTTGTTTACTGGGTCCATTTCCTCCAAAATTACAGTTCAAGTCTTGGACTGGTTGAAAGTTTGTTTCATAATCCAATTTGTTAGCCTCGCTAATTTTGGTTTTAGAGAAGTCAATCACTGCCCGAGGATTTAGTACACCTCTGGGAAGACTACCACTTCATGACTCACTGTGAATCTATATTGTGTAAAAGGGAACTCATTGGCATCCAAGTTACCAAGAAAGATCGGGACCACTACTACCAGATGTTGTGACAGGCTTCTCCATCACTCATTAGGATTCTTCAAGCCCTTCCATTTGTTTGTAGCTGGACCTTGCCCTGGTACCCCTACCTATCTTCAGTTCACATCCAGTTGAATGTCTCATGGGACGAGCTGAGAATGGCACTCTGTTTCCTGCGCTCACTTAATGACCAGGACGAGGGAGAAGAGTTTATTATGAAGGTGTTCATTGTTGCATTGGATCATGCCCTCTTGCCATGGAGTTTTGACCTGATGGTGTGGGACTTGGTTTGCGGTGCTCTCGATGTTATGCTGCAGATAGTCCGGGGTGAGATGGACCTAAAGATACTGTGAGTTTTTTCTGCCATTGAGTTGCTACCACCGTAACTGTAATTTAGGTATTCACTCATGGGATGGGGCCGTTATTTGAGGTCATGTTCACCCTCCCTAAAGCTGTTGCAGGACCTGCATGAGACAGAGTCTATCTGGGCCAGCACTTATGCTCAAACGTGTTATTGGTGTGACTACCGCAACATCATCCAATGGTTGAAGGTGAAATTAGAAATTTGGAGCAAGAGATTTATTTATTCAAGTTTCCCAGACATCTCCTGAACCTCCGCAGGAATTAATCAGCCGTGTGGAAGGTTATCTGGAGAAGGGAAAAACATGGGCTGGTTACACTGATGATTATGAGGATTACTGGAATAAGGACAACCCCCGCAAGAGATACCTTGATTTGAGCAAAGCCAGAATTGGAGCATGAAGGCACTGTGAATACTGATGGCATAGGATGGCATAGGATCGGATAGACACAATGACGGGCAGATGAATAGGGTATAGGTCTTACACTGTGACATTGAGAATATATATATTTGTGCAGGGTATGAGGTGAGCTATGGTTGCATGTGTGTGTGTGTGTGTGTGCATGAATGAGAAGGGGAAACCACAAAAGGAGGATTGAATACAAGGTGAAGCAAAGCACACCGTATGATTGTTTTGTCTGTGAAGCATTAAACTGTTGAATTATCATTCTGTTATTGAATCCTGAAGATGTGGAAGGTTGCCGCTCTGCTTGGGCATTAATTTCTTAGCATCTCCGAGCACCACCTGAGTGCTGCAATTGAAAATCCATCACTGAATGCTCGGGAACACACACATGTGTGAATGGAGCTGGCATGATCAGCACAGCACCTAAAGCACATACTGATTTTCGAGCGATAGAGCACAGATCATTCAGGGACCAGCATCCAGTGTATACAGCCAGACTGCCAAGCGCACATGTAAGCAAGCCGAGAAAAAGAGCAAGCCACAGCAGGGATTTGGGGACCAAAGTGCAGTAAAATCACTGGAATTGTGGCAAAGCATGCGCTGCTGCCAATTCAGACCAAAACCTTGATAATGTCAAAGTAGTGGTCTCAAACTGAAATCTGTTTCACACTAAAAAATTCAGAGAGGGTGAGGAGACCAGTGAGAAGAATGTGAGTTTCAACAGGTTCGACTCCTCAAGGAGAATGGGAACTGACTGATCATGAGACATACGAGAACCACAAAAGCAGGTGCAATTACAGGTGTTTGCAAAAGTAATGACACTCATCTAAAAATAGTTAAAAGAAAGCAATTTAAACACACCGGATCTTCAAGGTCATTTCTCCCTCGTTCCTTGACGGATTCTCATGAAAGTGGGTGCTTTCGAAAGCGGGTAAGCAGAGCTTTCAGACTGTACCCTACTCGCCAGGTACATTACGTAATTTGTATGTTCAAAGAATCCGGCTGTCTGATTTGAACCAGAGACGGCAACGGCGGTTTCTCCATCACCAGCAAGCCGATTCACATGAATCCAAATGATTCTGAAAGCTGGAATAGAGGCAATCATTGATGTGCATGCTTGAAATGAAGCACACATGATGGCCACCCGTAAGAATGGAACTATTGACCAGTACTGAATATTCATTCCTCACAGGTTGCCTTGAGATGAAACCAAAGGGTAATGTGTCTGAGAGCTTTGCCTTGAGTATACCCTCAATAATAACCCGGATCCATGTCAATCGGCCAGGAAGTGACGGAGAAACCGCCGTTGCCGTGTCTGGTTCAAATCAGACAGCCGGATTCTTT